>WOVY01005521.1:0-144915 GCA_013436015.1 Rhipicephalus annulatus
AACGTGCCCTAGAAACAAGAGCTCCTCATACGCTAATCTGCACTTTTCTGGCTTCAGTGTGAGTCCGGAAGTCTTGATGGCTTGAAGTACAGCTTCAAGGCGCCGAAGATGCTCGTCGAAACTCGAGGAAAACACGACGACGTCGTCCAAGTAAACAAGGCAAGTCTGCCACTTCAATCCTGCCAGTACTGTATCCATAACGCGTTGAAAAGTTGCAGGCGCTGAGCAAAGGGCGAAGGGCATCACCTTAAACTCGAAGAGGCCTCCGGTGTTATAAACGCCGTCTTCTCTCGGTCTCTTTCGTCGACTTCGATTTGCCAATAGACAGTCTTGAGGTCCATTGACGAAAAGTACTTGGCATTATGGAGCCGATCAAGTGCGTCGTCTATTCGTGGGAGAGGATACACGTCCTTTCTTGTGATTTTGTTCAGGCGGCGATAATCGACGCAGAAACGTAGGGTCCCATCCTTTTTCTTCACTATCACCACGGGGGATGCCCATGGACTCTTGGACGGCTGGATAATTTCATCCCGCAGCATTTCATCAACTTGTTTCTTCATGACCTCACGTTCTCGCGTCGAAACACTATACGGACTCTGACGGACAAGTCTGGCATTTTCTTCGGTTATGATGCGATATTTCGTGATTGGGGTCTGCCGAATTTTCGATCACGACAAAAAGCAATCTTCGTATTGCAGGAGCAGGGCCTTGAGCTGTTCTTGCTTATCGTTCGGAAGTCTGGCATTGACGTCGAAAGCTATGGGAGGGGCTTGGTTCCTCTGAGCAGGTTCCGCAGAATCGACGAGGGCGAAAGCACTGGTGGCTTCGACAATTTCTTCGATGTATGCGACCGTTGTTCCTTTGTTCACATGTTTGTACTCATTGCTGAAATTCGTGAGCATAACCGTTGCTTTGCCTCCCCGCAGCTCTGCAATTCCTCTTGCGACGCAAATATTTCGGGTGACCAACAGATGCTGACTGCCTTCAACGACGCCTTCCAAGTCAGGTGATTTAGGAGCGCCGACTGAAATAATGACTCTTGAGCGAGGCGGAATGGTGACTTGTTCTTCCAGCACATTCAAGGCATGGTGTCCTGACGGCGTGCGCGGCGGTAGTGCTTCTTCTGTGGATAACGTTATCGACTTTGTTTTTACGTTGATGACAGCACCATGGAGGCATAAGAAGTCCATGCCAAGGATGACATCTCTCGAGCAACGCTGTAGGACTGCGAAGTCTGTAGGATAAATACGGCCGTTAATGGTGACTCTCGCTGTGCAGATTCCTGCAGGCGTTTCGAGATGATCTCCGGCTGTGCAGATTTCAGGGCCTTTCCAAGCTGTCCTAACTTTCTTTAACTTCGCGGCGAACGACCCACTGATGACAGAATAGTCGGCTCCAGTATCGACGAGAGCGGTCACACTGTGGCCGTCGATAAGAACGTCGAGGTCGCTAGTTCGCCGTCTCGCATTACAGTTAGGGCGTGGCGTCGGGTCACGGCTGCGTCGGCTTGTTCCGCTGCTTCCATGTTGCGTCGTTAGGCCACCTTCGGTAAGTGAGCTTTCGCCACCAGGGCTTTGCCCGTTTGGCGTTGTGTTCGGAAAGCTATGTCGCGGCGTCGTCGTCGTCGGAGGATCTTCGGTAGTTCGCCGCACAGCAACCGCACCTCCACCGGTTGCTGCCCTTAGTTTCCCGGATACAGGCTCGGATACCGGCCCCGCGTTGGGCCAGAGTACTGCCGGTGGTGCGGGTGACGTGTGGCGGCTGGGTGACGGCGAACGCGAAGGGCTTCGTGGTGTCCACCGAGTTCCTGTCAGGTAGTCGGCGATGTCACGTGGTCGTTCTCCTGGCTGTGGACGCGGTGCATTGACGGCGAAGCCACGCAGTCCCATCTGTCGGTACTGGCAACGGCGGTATGTGTGTCCGGCCTCGCCGCAGTGGTAGCAGAGCGGGCGATGGTCAGGGGTGCGCCAGACGTCAGTCTTCCTCGGTGCACTGCGCTGGGCCGCTGGCGAACGGTATGATGTCGGTGGGGGTGGTGGCGGCGGTGGCGTCTGTCGACGGAAGTGCGATGGGGCGGCGTTTTGGCGTGGACGGGGAGGAGCGTTGTGGCACAGTGCAGCGGCGTAGCTCATAGCTTCCGGCTCGGGCAGCGGTGCGTGGGGAATTTGAAGCGATTGCCGGACTTCTTTTTGCACCTTGTTGGCGATCGAATCCACTTGAGGCTGCGCCGAAGGCAACAGTTTGCGCAGCTCTTCCCGCACGATCGCTCGGATCGTTTCACGCAGGTCGTCGGAGTCACTGGCTTGAGCAGCAGCGAATTCTGAAGTCAGGCGACAATTATACTCTCTGGTGCGCATGTCCAGGGTTTTTCGATGGTGGTCGCCTCGGATACAAATTCCTGGACGGTGTTCGGTGGATTACTCATTAGTCCCGGAAGAGCTCCTGTTTGACCCCTCGCATGAGGAAACGAACTTTCTTTTCCTCAGACATGTCTGGGTCAGCGTGACGAAATAGGCGGGTCATCTCCTCTGTGAAAATTCCAACCTTTTCATTTGGTAGCTGAACCCGGGTCTCGAGTAGAGCAGCGGCCCTCTCTTTGCGAGCGACGCTCGCGAATGTTTGCAGAAATGCGCCGCAGAAGACATCCCACGTTCGGAGCGTGGACTCCCGATTCTCTAGCCAGGTCCTTGCGGTGTCTTCCAGGTAGAAGTACACACGACGGAGCTTTTCTTCGTTGTCCCAGTGGTTGAGGGCGGCCACGCGGTCGTATGTTTCTAGCCAGGATTCCGGGTCTTCAAACGATGAGCCATGGAACGTTGGTGGTTCCCTGGGTTGATGAATGACGATCGCGGGCAGGGACGCTCCGGTTGTCATTGTCGCTGCAGTCGAGGTCATGGTCTTGGTCTTCCGCGCCTTGTCTTGTAGAAGGCCGTACTCCGATGGGAGACCTTGCTGTCGGCGGCTTGTTCGCTGCTCTTGGTTGGCGTCGGCGTCTTCTCTGTGACGGGGGCTGGGTTCACGGCTTGACGAGGGCGTCCGGTACATGAACGAAGCAGCACCTCCACCAGATGTCACGGGGTCGTGACGCGGCCGAAGACAGGAAACTTCGTGTTGGGATTTAACTGTTTATTTGGGCGAACCTGTGCCCGGTAAATGGAAAGTCTAATTACAGCAGCAGTCTTGCGCAGATAGCAGTCTCGGACTGATAGCGGCGAGCGCAGCGTCGGCCTTCATCAACAACTGACAAGCGGCGAAGCGCGTCGGCATTTATACTCTTGCCGTCGAATGTTCTAGCGTTATCGCTGGCGGTGGCGTAGCTTCCAGAACAATCTGTACCGTTCGCACAGTGGGCGTGATCTTATCGAAATGATCTACTACAGTCCGGAAACCTTCTAGAAAACTGCAAGCGTGGTTTGCGCTGAGAATCGTGTGGTGTTTTGGGACGATAACAAAAACTTGGGAAATGGAACGTGGCAATATGATGGCGAGGACTTTAGTGTAGGGTCATAGGATAAGCCACGCGATGTGCTTCGTCGCACTATCTGAGATTCCAGCAAGCAATGTTTTTGTTAGAACATTTGGAGACACCGAAGATGTCCGAATTTTGTACGTTGCTAGTATGAAATGCCTCATGCGCTTCACATAAAAACAACGCAAAAGGCAGCGCTTCCGTCTGTGTCCTTTATTTACATAAAGTACACAGACGGAAGCGGTGATTTATGATGAATTTTACTTACCACAAACGTAAATATATACTTCCACAGTATATACCAAAAACGAAGAGATGGTTGAAAGCCAAAGGACAAAGACATACTGTCACATACATAGTCATCATTCACCGCGCTATAAAAATCACGTTCACAAGTTTATTGAAGAAAGAAAGAGAGAGAAAAAAACGTTTATATTAAAAAAGACCGGTGAGCGAAAATGGGAGGGGAATCGATTTCTGAACTGTAATAAAGCGATCGTCAGCGGCTGACTCACATCCTGGCTTCGTAACATTTTGCTTCAGATTGGCGGAGTGCGCGTGTCATGTTCTTTACAGTTCAGGTGAAAGCGCTGATGGAAGCGAACAGCTGTATTGTAATTCGTGCACGTCCACACGATATATATGAATGGCGACGGATATGAGCAACAAACACCCCCGAGTCATGGGAGTCACTCTTGCGTGCCTCTGAGCCAGAAGACCAACGCCGGCTCCTCCAGCGCGCAGTGGAAGCGGCGGTATCCCTAGAAATCCCCGCCTCCCTCCTCTGAAATAGCGCAACCAGTCACTGTACTGGTTATCTCTGTTTTTTTTTCACCACAGCCCCCAACAGCCGTACTTATCACCACTACCCCGAAAAGCCATATTTAGCGACAGCAATTCTGCGCAGTAACCACCTGATGAGCATCGTCACAGTACCTTAAATATTCGTGTTCAGTGTTAGGATAAATTTACCAGCGCAAGAAAAAAGCAATTAAAAAGGACACACACACACAGTGCTAACACACATACACAGTGTTTAGTGTACATGATGATAGAGAGCAAGGTGGCGATGCCCGGAAAGGGCCCTGCAACACTTTTCTAAGTAGCCGTGCATTAGATTCATTGAGTTTATGGCCTCACGAGTTTACCGCCACAATTTTTTTTCTAATTCGTGCAGTACGAGCGGAGTTACAAAGAATACTTGCACGATGCAATTGTGTTTTTTTTCTTATTTCGTACTGCTAGAAGCACTACAAGTTAAGCACAGAGGAATGCCACGCAGAAAGAAGGTACATCACGCACGGCTTGTGGCCGTGAGCAGTTTTTCTATTCGAACACACGAATTTTCAGTGCAGTCGCGCGCCACACACATCCGCGTCGTGGCCTGCCGCAGTGGCGCCTGTAACTTCTGAAACCGAGATATTCTAATCAGCCATTAACGTGATATTTAGACTTTTGACGCAATGATTTTTCTAGTTTTAAAGAGTAATTTTTCGAGAGAAGAGAACGTAAAATTTTCCTGGTTTTGATAATTTAATGCAAATTATTTTTCTCCCGGGCTCTCGGGAACCTCGACGACTGATTGAGAAAAATATCAGTCAGTGGGCACGAGTGAGTTTGGTTGAGGGAAACTTTGACGGTTGTGAGTTTTGTGATCCTTAAGGGCAAAGTACACTTCATGAGTGAGTCGACTGATCTCCACTTTGCTCTACTGGTTCTCAGCTTTACTATCAGCCCTATGCCAGCTCACATTTATAATATTCATGTCCATTCATACATCAATGCAGTAGCTTCCATACGCCAGCTGAGTATATGTTGAACAGTTATGAGTCAGTCTTGAGGAACAGAAATTCTTTCCCCCCACCCTCTTTTTTTAGACGAAAGCCTTGTAAAAAACCATATTATGTCAGTCATCAGTTTCTACGAAAATGTCCTAGGTAGATTTTATCAACAGACAGCTCGAGTTTAAATATACAAGAATAAAAGAACCAGGGCACCAGCTATGTGAGATATCGGTTCTCTACCCTAATAGTACCTGTTTGACAAAACGCCCAATTATTATTATTATTATTATTATTATTATTATTATTATTATTATTGTTGTTGTTGTTGTTGTTGTTGAACAGACTGTCATTAATTCCTGCTGAAGAGACTTCGCTTACCTTTTCTTCGTCGTATACATTTCAATAATTTGATGCTGTAACGCACTGAGGGGTGTAATGCATACTCACTGCTATCCTTTTGTGCACTACCGTAGCAACACATGGGTATAGATGACTCGTGACTCTGTAGTAATCATTAGGCTAAGCTGCACCCTTTCCTTCTTCTTCAAGGCATATAACTTTAGGCTGACTGATTGCTAAATCAATGTACTTTTGCAATGCCGCCGCTCTTTTTTGGAAAGATTGGCAGTTCCAATGGCATATCTCAGCAGTGTTTGTGGTTGGAAAACTTAAGGAGCCATTGTTGATCACACTTTCGACTTTGTCAAGTCTGAGATTGCACTGTTTTAGCCTTGCTTGCCGTTGATGCGGTAGAATTGCTGTTCACTCTTTTACGCATTGGTCTTTGTCGGGCAAGCGTCTTTTTTGCGTACACAGTGAGACATTGTACGCCTTAAAGGATGTAAAATTACCCCAAAAGGTGTAGAAAAACTGCTTTTACGATAAACACCCTTTAAGACCCATAAATTGTCCATTTAAAAAAAAGCATCCCTTGATTTGGGTGCTTTCTTCTATAGCACCCTAAATCTGCCTCTAAGGGTGCTTTTGTGCCTGAGAAGGGTGTAGGTGACGATCTATTAGATGGAATATACAGAATTTTAAAATCTAGGGTTTTAGGTACCAAAAACCTCGATATAATTAAGAGGGTCGCCGTAGTGGAGAGCTCTAGACATTTTGCCCATTTGGTGCTCTTCAACGAACGCTGATACTGCACAGTGCACAGGCTTCTACCGTTTCGCCTCCGTCTTAATGCGACTGCCACGGCCGGCATCGAACCCGCCACCTTCATATTGGTGGCCGAGCAGCGCAGCTGCAGTACGAATATATGAACCTTGCCTTGAATAACGGTTCAATTGACTTAGCATGTGTGAAGGTGCTCTTCAAATACAGCAGATTGCCAGCAGAAGCAAATCGCGTTTCATCTATAATGGCAAATTACTGCAATCCATGTTACGAAAGCTTTCTTTAGCGTTATAGTTTATATGCTTGCTATGGATTATATACACAGACATAATGTCGTCCCGAGTATATGTGTGTTGGTGTGCGTGAGCCTGCGCATGTGTTCGTGTGTCAGCGCGATTCCGCGTAAACCAGTGCATGTGTGCGTGCGCGTGTATGTGTGAGTCCGTGCTTGTGTTAAGCGTGCCTGTGCACATGTGTACACCCATGCATGCGTGCGTTTACGGTCGCGCGTGTGCGTGTGGCCGTATGTGTGCATACGTGTATGTGTGTGCGCCTGTGAATAAGTATGCGTGTGTGGGTCCGTGGGCCCTCGAATTTCATGTGTGTGTGTGTGTGTGTGTGTGTGTGTGTGTGCGGGAGGGGGACTGCTTCCTAAAGTTTAGGGTCCCACACCTGTTCAGTCTGGGAGTCTATATGAGAGGCGGCTTAAGGAATGGTGGTGGTCAACGCAATGTACACCGACTATTCATTACACGGAAAACAGCTGCGCATTCTCGTACCTCATCATTGCTTGCGAACTTGCTGTGGTAGCTGATTAGGTACGCTGAGGCGCTTCTACGCTGGGAAAACGTGAGTTATGACTAATTCACGCGGAAAGCTGTGATTGCGCTTATGCACAAACATGGTTTATGTTACCAACATTTAACATGAACATACCTTGCCTTTGCTACAGGTGCATAGCTAGCTCATTGGGCAACCGTGTGAATTAGGTGCTGATCATGTGGCCAGCAAAAAGTTTGGTATAACAACCTCGGCACGTTTTGTGGTGCGTGAAAAGCCTTCCAAACATCCGCGACTGTGGATTATTTGTTCAAACTTTGACTACGCATTCAGTGCATGCGGCACTATATGCGGAAACGTCAGACACGGACAAAGCGAAAAGAAATTCCACTGAAAAAAGGTGTAGCGATGCTCTCCCGCTAATCCCACCGAGAACAAAATAATTATTGTTTCTGGCCGTTCAACGGTGCACTTCGTGTTCCCCAAGTTTTGCTTCACTATTTTGCGCCAACTGCAGTCGCATTCCATGAAAATACTCAAAGAACGCGAGGCTGGTAGCTAACCTGCGCCGCCGTGCAGCTGGGTGGAAGGAGAGTTGCCATTTACAAGTAGTCATTCTTGAAGCGTCATTCGATTGCCTTCAGTGTCGAACTATAGCCCGCCGTATGCACAGTAGCGTTTGCCTTTCGGTGCCCTCTTGGCAGGTTTCCCATTCACCCTGCTCACCCCGGCCAGCAGTGCAGCGGCAACGGCCGTGTAGATAGGGGAAGAGTTGAGTCGATAGCTGTGGCGCCACTGCTAGTGCCTCCTCGTTCTCTCTCTGTCTCATCCGTCTTTCAAATGCGTTGCGTTGTTCTGGGGTCTTGGTTGCTGTGTGAGTTCCAGCGAACAGACGCATCTTCAATAGTTGTAACGCACGACACCGTGTTCGAAGTGACGCTCGGATTAAGGAATATTCATGGAGCGGCAGACGCGGACAACGTGGGCCTGTTAACGGTGAGTGTACTGTTTTCGTAGGTAGTAATCACACAGCGCTAGCTGGGCGCCTGCAGCATCTCTGCCGGAGTAGCATGCCAGCCATTCACAACAACATGCGTTGAGTGATCACTGCTGAAAGTGCTTGGTATTGTTTCAAGATGCGCTTTAGGCTACATCGTAATAACGTTTCTATCAATACTCAAATATGCAACGTGCTTATGCATGTGTAAGCGTAAAAAAAGAAAAAGAAAAATTTATGTACAGAGGCGCACTGTACAAAATTGCTTTAGTTTGCTTAAAGACGGTATAGTTTGAGGTGATGATATTCCGCGATGCTCCCGCCACGTGCGCAAAGGTCTTTTAAAGTATTTAGGGCACGTGTCACCAGCAACAGGGAAAGATCTAGTAGATTTCCAAAGGTGCGTTGTTGTGGCCATCGCCGTGCGTTGTTCTCCCTCGTTTCTGTTTGCTGTTTTTGTGCTTTGCTTACATCTGCGATAACGTTTGGCGTTATAAAAATTGAGAGAGCATACGTGGCTGTGGGAGCTATGTGTGGTAGCTCTAGCATAAGCCATGGCTGATGCAACGTAGACGGCGTCCGCGCGCGTTGGTGTCACTCGAGCACTCGTACTTGCTTGATTGTGTTTAACTGAGCATTTAGGCACAGGTTACGTTTGTAAATACCGTGGTCAATAACCGCTAATATTGTGCCCCTGATTGCCATCAGAGGATAGACTTGGTTGTCAAAATATGCCAGGCACTTTTTCTGAAAGCAAGCTTTGATAAAATTGTTTAAAAAAAGAAATGCTTTCATACGCGCTAGGCAATACCTAAGGCCCACAACTCTTTAAAAACTGGACGAGCTATGAAATATTTTATTAGATAACAATGAATTAAGATGATGGAATTCTAGATGACAAATTTCTGTGCTAGACTAGGTGCACAAAATACACGTTCGCAGCCCTAGGTCTAGAAAGCAGGCAAATAGGAAGCACAGCGTCAAATTTAGATTAGATGCCATGGACAGAGCTTCCTGTGAAGGTAGAAAGAACGAGGAAATTGTTCATCTTTGATGCCCTTCTAGAGGCATTTATAATTAAACTGATTGCTGAATTGTCACAATTCCTCAAATTGTTAAAGGCTTGATTAAAGTCAGTCAATCTTTTGACTGACTACTGCCCCTACTGTTCCTGCTGTATATGACATTGTAAGTGAGGTATGTTCATCTGTGCGAATTCGTCTGTTCGCAGACGATTGTGTCTTGTATAAGGAATTCACTTGCCCAGAAAATCAACATGACCTTAATCACAGTTTGTTTAATGTTTTTCAATGGTGCAATTGCTGGGGGATGGCTTTGAACTTAGATAAAACTGTATGCATGCGTATAACCCGGAAGAAAAATCCACTTCAGTATACTTATACATTAAATGAGTCACCTCTACAGCAAGCTTCTGAGTTCAATTATTTAGGAGTAACACTCACAAGTAATTTATCTTGGAATCAACATATTGACAATATCTCCGCTTCCGCCTTCCGTAAACTGTCTTTCTTACGGCACAATTAAAAAACGGTCCTTCTGATGTCAAACTCCTGGCCTACCAATCAATAATCCGACCAAAGTTAGAATATGCATGCATAGTATGGGACCCGTTCACACAGAAAAAAACGTGAATAAACTAGAAAGAATACAAAGAAAAGCTGTAAGGTATATATACTCTAAGTTTTATCACACTGATTCACCTTCTCAGTTAATTAGAGCTAATGGCATTGAACTCCTTGAGTCACGACGGAAGACATTTATGCTTAATTTTCTTTCCCAACTTCTTCAGAGACAAACAGCAGTTGACCCTACACAGTACCTGACACCCATATCAACAAGGCATACGAGACACCAACACCCCGGAACTCTAACACCTTATTTTGCACGGACAGATGCATTTAAATTTTCTTTTTTCCAAGAACAATGGAAGAATGGAACCTTGTAAAAGACTCTGTTTAAAAAGATTGTCCGCAGCTTCCCTCGGGGGAACACTGAGGAGGATGCGGAGCATATAATTGGTTAACGGGGTGTTTAAAGTGCGACTTACTTGGGTCGATGGCTAATTTGGTTAACGTGGTTGTAGGAGGGGGTGTTAAATGAGTGAACACGTACACACGTATGCGAAAGGGCGGCGCTGGTCGAAGGGACGTCGATCATTGTGTTTGTGGATTCGTTGGAATTCAATTCACCGCGACCTTGGACGTCGACGTGCCGTACAAACCAACCGACGAGCGGCAACTGAGCGAGCGAGCGCTGACCTTGAGTATATATACAGCGCGACGGCGCATGCACTGTCAGCTGTTGAATGTTCTCGAAGCGCGACCGCGCATGCGCGTCCACTGGAGAATCAGGAGAATTGTAGAATGTTCTCGAAGGGGAGACGCGCGCGCGGCACTGATGGTGGGTGACGGTGCATGCGCGCGTCAGCTGTCGAATGTTCGAGAAGGGGAAGAAGCGCAACGGCGCATGCGCGCGCGTCAGCTGCCGATGTTCTCGAAGCGCGACGGCGCATGCGCGCACGTCAGCTGCCGATGTTCTCGAAGCGTGACGGCGCATGCGCGCTACTTTATACAGCTAGCGAATGTTCGTGAAGAGGAGAAGCGCACGCGGTGTGTAGAGGAGGAAGGGTGCACAGATGGTGGAGGAGTGAAGCGCGCGCGGTGTGTAGAGGAGGAAGGGATGCACAGATGGTGGAAGAAGGAGGAGGAAGCTTGCGGACGGCGCCGCACTACAAGCCTCGAGTATTAGATGCTCCGCATCTAAAATTCACTTTGGTTGATCTACTGTGTGTAAACAGTGTGTTGGTTGTGTAAACCTGTACTTGTATGTTGAATTCGTTCCTTTTTCCTTTTCTACGTGACTTGAGTGCCTAACATGTACTTGCTACTTGTGCCCACCTGCCTGGACCTGTGAAGGTCTGCAGTATGCATTAAATAAAAATAAATAAATAAACAAATACTTTTTGCAGACCTCTTCACTGGTGCCACGCCCAAGATCATCTTTTCTCATGGAAAAGAGAAAGCAGACATGCCTTCACTGTTTGTACATGAAGAGGTAAGTTTCTTATGCGTCTTGATTAATGCTACGCGTTCTGAACGTTGTACTTTAAAAATTGTTTTTCATACTGGCTGGTTACCCTACAAAGAATTTGATTCTAAGGTGTGTTCAGGCTTTCCTAAGTACCATTTTTGAGCTGTGGTCTAGCACTTCACCTCAATCCGGGAATTTTCTATAGGCTGGAAAACTATCTGATCTGTATCATACGAAAGTATTGAAATGTATGGGCTGTATGCCTCGAGTTCAGTGTAATGTCAATTACACGCCATTTCAAAGGACACACACTACACATTCTTCATATATGGTTCTGGCAGAACAGCACGAATATTATTTTATGAGAAGTCATACTTGCTCCTATTACAGGGCGAGAGGGTGCCGCTGACGCCCTGCGTAGTCTAGCCCGGCCCCAGCCTAGAGCAAGCCTAGTTCCTGAACCTCCACGTGGATGACCGAAAAATCTTCCATGTCAGAAATGACGAAGATGGAGTGACAGCCCTGATGAGTTCATTTTTTTCTAATTTTCAACATTGTCTACCGCCGGAAGGCCTTTAACAACCACCGTGATAGAGCGGCTTTTTCTCGGTGTGAGTTTGGAGTTTACCAACGAAGTTTTTCTGGCAGTACGACGCTAAAAAGTTTAGTGTCACAATGCCTGAACAACTTTTTCTAGTGTGGTCATGGTAGATGAATAAATATTGTTATTTGTGTAAGTTATTTTGCATAACTATAGCTGGACCATTCCATGCCAAACGTCCAAGCCACTTTGGCGACCATCTGAAATGTATTTGAAAAAAATGTGCTGACTGACTGCGTTGAAAACAGTGAACTGCTAGAATATTTCACCGAGAAAAAAAAGTTTTGTTCATGTGGCTGTCTTCTGAACTTCTTGGCATATTGCCGTCTAGATGTTGTTTGTGGAAAATTTCATTTTAAAAGTACTACTAATTTTTTTCCAAACCAAATTCGGTCTACATGTTAAGTAAATGTGCTTGTGTAAAGTATTTGAAGCTCAGTAATATTAGTGCAATTTTTTGCCACATTCGCTTCCAAGAATCAAGCTAAAATGTGTTATGTTTGCATTTTCTATTCCAATATTGCACTTCGTATGAATAATTGAACAGTGAATACTTACTCTACAGAAAGTATATTCTGAGGCAAAAATATCTTTAGACCTCTCAAGCAGCTGAAATATACGAGAAAGTATCACGAATTTCACAAAATTGTGATCTTTGTCCGTATTGAGATGCCATTTGCACCATGTTGTGATACAATGAAAACTCAACTTTATGCTTAAATTGAAATAAAATAAAGTTCTTTTTATTATGAAAATAAAGTCTGATCCCAAAAAGGATAGGAAAGAGCGCTGACTGTCAACGGAATTTTATTGAAGGTGCTACGAGCGCTTTTACCCCGAGCACAAGAACAGGGCTCATCTGCAACAACACATGCGTGACCATGACAAAATATTCTTAACCGAGAAAAGAATACTTTCTTTTGGAAAAGATAAGTGAAGGTGTACAGATGCATTGATCCTTGGCCTTCCTGATAGAAAATTCTAAAACCTCTTTCATTTTTATTCTTGTTTTTTTTTCAAAAACCGTGTTTTATGAAACGTAAGACTGCACCTACATTTTTACAGTGTCCGGCCATCACACTACCATGGCCCTTCTTAACATTTAAAGCATGCTGTCTTGCTCGATCATTGAAGCATTGCCCAGTTTGTCCTATGTTTACTTTTCCACATGTTAACGGTATCTCATACACAACATTATATTGGCATTCCGTAAACCTCTTATATTGACGAATGGTGCAAGATTGACTATTCCTGTTGCTGTAATTACATGCACTTCTGAAAGCGTGCAAGGGGCGGAAAACAACAATATCAAGTGCTGAAAATACACACACTCAGAGAGGACACACACGAGCGCTTTCAACACGCCCAACTGGCAGTCATCCTAAACAACATCATATCTGCTGGCTCTTTTTCTAAAATTGTGAGACACTTTATGTAAGTAGTACCATGCAACATGAAAAGGTCTTCGGTCATTCTGTTCTGTTTTTTTGGTCCTGTTTCCTTTAACTTTACTTTAGGCAGGAGTGTTTCGCTAACGAGTGTGATGATGCTGTTGGGGTATTTGCTGGTGCTATCAGCCCAGGAGTGGTAAGAATGTTCTGGGTTTTGATAGTGGGCATTCAAAATTAGTAAATATAGGAATTGACACCACATGTATTCATGCCACCGTTCAGAAGTCATGTTAGCACAAGGGTGAGGTCAGCCTTAAAAACCAGATCAAAAGACTAAACGATGCCGGATATCCCAACAGAATCATCACACACGTTTGCAAAACCCTCCTGCAGAAAGTAAAGTTAAAGAAAACAGGTCCAACAAAAAAACAGAATGACCAAAACCTTTGCATGTTATGCCACTTAAGGTGTCTCACAACTAAAAAAAATATAGCCAGCAGATGTGATATTAACTTGTTTTTTTCAACCCCTTGCAAGCTTTCAAAAGTGTGTGTACTAAACAGCAACAGGAATAGTCAATCTTGCACTATTCGTCACGAGAGTAGGTTTACTTAATGCCAATCTTAAGTTTATAGAAGTGTTTTTTATCAGGAAGGCCAAGGATCAGTGCGTCACTACATCTTCACTTATCCTTTCCGGGAGTGAGTATTCTTTTCTCAGTTAAGATTATTTTGAAGTGGTCATACATGTGCCGTCGCGCATGAGCACTGTCCTTGTACGCAGTATAAAAGCGGTTGTAGCATCTTTAATAAAATTCAGTTGACAGTCGGTGCTCTTTGCTGTCCTTTTTGTCTCTTCCTGAAGTTGTCGCGCTGTGACTAGAACACATCCACGATGAACGAACTCGCCCAAATTAAACTATTGTTGCTTAACATGTAGACCGAGTTTAGTATAGAAAGAAGAAGCGGCGCTTTTAAACTAAAATTTTT
Organism: Rhipicephalus annulatus; assembly: GCA_013436015.1. Classification (NCBI taxonomy): domain Eukaryota; kingdom Metazoa; phylum Arthropoda; class Arachnida; order Ixodida; family Ixodidae; genus Rhipicephalus; species Rhipicephalus annulatus. The sequence goes on from WOVY01005521.1 coordinate 14,185, forward strand.
TCACATACAACATCTTGACGGCATTTCAGGAAATTCATAAGGCAGTCACGTCATCACATAGTTTTCATCTTCTAAATATTCCAGAAGTTCACTATTTTCAATGTAGCAAGAGTTTTTCGAATACATTTGAGATGGTCACCAAAATGGCTGGGACATTTGGCAGGAAACGACCCAGCTGTGTCATTAGCCATAATTATGCATTACCTCTTTTGTTTTTTGGGTCCTGACTAAGTTTAGTGTTTCGCTTTAGCTTATTCTGTTTCTGATCATTTTATTGATTTTTTATTCATTCGCAAAAAATACATGTGCGAAAGCCCATATATGTTTCCATGTGCATCATTTCTCATAACCAATTCTTACACATCTAGGAATACAAAGCTTAAATCGCTGTGATTGTATACATTTGTAAACACTATCGGTATATATTTTCGTGTGCATCACTTCTTGGGAATAATTGTGTACATGAAGGCGTATATAGTGAAATCATGGTGATTGTATATATTTGAAAGAAATATAAGTATATTGCCACTTGGCCGCTAGTTACGGCGAGCGCAAGCCATGGCTGCCCGCGAGAATGGAAGATGATGTTCTGGGGCAGCTCGTGCTCTGGCCAGTTGTTTATTATTGAAGCAGCCATCTTGCCAGTTTTCGGTGCGTCTCCCCGCTGGCTCAGTTCTTCCTAGTTGAAGACCTTTTGTAGCACGTGACAACTGGTGGAGCTGCTGGGTAACCCCCAGTCGATGTTCCAAACGCCTCCAGGTAGCCCTGTACCTGCAGTGACAACACCTGTCCACCGCTCAAGCCGGGGACTCCAAGGACTACCTCCTGAGCGTGGACCTCTTCCTGAGATGACGTCTGTCACACCCCCGAACGCTATGGAAGGCGCTGCAGCCTCCAACGCACAGGAAAGCGGTGCGACCACGCATCATACGCCATGGAAGCCACGTGTGCCGAAGGTGTTCCATGGTTCCGTCTTGGAGGATGTCGAAGACTGGCTGGCCCAGTTCGAACGGGCTTCGGATTACAATGGTTGGACCGACTTCGACAAAATGAGGAACGTGTATTTCAGCTTGGAGGACGGCGCTCGTACTTGGTACGAAAACCGTGAGCCTTTTCCCTCGTGGAGCGTCTTTCGTCGATACCTGCTGACAAGTTGGGCCAATCCCGATCGCCGCGAACGAGCCGAGCGAGAGATTCAGTCGTGCCTCCAAATGCCGAATAAAAGCGTCATGATGTACGTCGAGGACATGACGAGCCTCTTTCGTCGAGCTGACCCCGACAGTATATTGCTTGCATTTGATTTCTATTAACCAATTGTGTACATGAAGGAGTAATAAACTGAAATCACTTGGATTGTGTATACCTAAAAAATTATAGGGATATATTTGCGTGTATTTCATTTGTAGTCTCTATGTGCTTGAAGCAGTATACTAAACTGAAACTAGTGTAATTGTATGTTTCAAAGAATTTCCAATACAGTAAAACTGTAAAAAATATAATAAACATTTGAGGTGTTGCGTCTGTGGTGTACGTATACGTGAACATGTTACACGTCTTGCGACAAAGTTGTGTGGCAGAAGTTTACAGCGATGGCACCATCTACTAAATCAGTTTTATTTGCCTAATAAATGAATGCAATATGCAAGGGCAGCCAGGCTTAGTTTTCTGTAACGCGCATTATGAATATACTCTGAAGTAAATATCGATTCGGCAGAAGTTCATACACAATTGTACGTGTTTATATTTCTGCCCACACGCAATGAATCGAGCTCGACACGTGGCGCACCATTGCTAATCAGAACAACATTATTCAAGTAGTGTGTAATCTGTGCATGCTGATATCTATTAGTGCTGTCTAAAAGAATACTGGCACCCCTGCCATGGGCACTCAACACCCTTGTGGACCCTTCTCCCAACCTCCTCAGAGGGTGTTAAAAATGAAGGACATTGAAGGCCCCCTTTTTAAGGGTGTTTTTGTAACACCCTACGGTTTTTTTACATGTACATCCTACTCTAAGAGTGCATGGAGAGCACCCTTTTTGAAAGGTGCTGAATTTACATCCTTAGGGTGTCGTCTATTGGACAAGCCCATTTACACGCTTTTGGTTGTAAAAATTTTTACCTTGTGCATAGGTACAGAAATTACAGTCGTTGGCCAACTGCCGCAGCGCTAGATTGAAGTGGACGGAAGTCTGGTCCAGTTCTTGAATTCTTCGCCGGAATCGGGAACGTGTGCAGAAAGCGTCTTCAGGCGGCGTAAAGTATGCGTACAGAACAAGACCTGCTGGTACACGTCGCAAGTTGCTCCATCTCCTGAAGCCTGGACGCCTTCTGGCAGCGTCTGTGCGTAAGCAGACTTGTAGTAAGCTTGCAACCCCTCCATTCCAAGCGCGTTGAGCAGCAACACTTTCTTCGTGTCTGGCATAGCGTCCGGGGCCGCCGCATCGATGTACACTTGCACGACGTGACGCCAAGTCTTCCATGGAATCAGAGGCACGCCAGGGCGTTGCAGAAACGGAGGTGGTGGATTGCGGGGAACATGCTGCCGCCGAGACAGACCAGATGCGGAAATAAATGTAGAGCCTCCCAACGTGTAACACTCCGCAGTACTATCAATCCACCAAAATATCCATACGTAGCATCTTGAATGTGAGCCGCACAACAGAAGAAAGTAGGACGAGGAATGGTTCACATTTCGGCAGGATAGACGCGGAGCAATGAAGCTATAGTCTCGGTGTGTCACAAGCAAGTAATCTTCAGGAAATACCACATCGGTGGGGTAGCTTGCACGGGTTCTGAATCGACAGCACGAGGAAGAAGGCTCGATGCGCACCTTATCACATGATGCACGTGGATTGCAGATCCTCGTCGCCAAAGTGTTATGTCGTGCGTCGGACGCTACGCACGGAGCATCAAAGGGGCCCGGCGCCCTGAGCGTGGGCCGCGAAGATGGAGAGGGCAAAAGCCGAGACCCAGCTGACACTCACGAAGGCTCGTTTAGTCACAAGGAGCCACAATATATACAGCAGGACAGCGCCCCCTAACATATGTATTGAAACCAAAACTAAAACCATTACACAACAACACTATCTGAAGCGTCTCACTTAGCAGCACTTTCTCTGAAAATAGTGTAGAATTTTTCAAAACAGAGTTTTTCATCTGCGTTCGGTGTCTTTCCATTGTTGGGATGAATGCTCACAATACTGGTTGGTGTAGGCGTTGACAATTGTACTGCAAGTGAAAGTCAAACACTAGAGCCACGTGCGGTTTTTGCAGACTTCGTAAAGTTTGCTTATTATTAAAACAAATATGAAGCAAACACGTTACTAGTTGTTCAGGGCACGCACAAACTTTTTTCTTGTGTTTATTAGCGGCGGTGGATGCCGTGGTCGTGCTTCTCGATCGTTTGGAGGCCCTCACTGAGGCAAGCGAACGTATCGCTGGCAGCGTTACCAGGCGCCTCTTTGAACGCATGAAAAAAAAAGTCTCTGGCTCGACCTAAAGCTGCCTCAAGTGCGTAAAGTGCAATTTCAAGTTACACAGGTTGGCGTTTAGGTAAACTAAATCACCTGCAAGGACTTCTTGCTCTATCAGTAGATTGACCGCAATGCGGTTGGATGACGCTATAGCGACCATTTCTGTAGACTTTCCACATCAAATTAAAATCATATTTCCTTTTTATAGTAGAAAATAGTGCTCATTGCTGACGATGTGGTGAACGATCTTCTCAATTGCGTCCATTAAGTAATTTTTTTAATGGTAATCAGTCTCTTCATGGAATTTTATGGATAAATCTACCACAGAGTGACAGTAGTAAAAAAAGTCACAGCGTTGCCGCAAAGGCACATCAATGAATGTGATAGTAAAAATAGAAAAGATCACGCGAAGGATGACAAGCAGATCAGAATGTGCCCCACGTTTTTCCGGCACAAATGACACAGGAAACATAATAACAGGTACAGAAGAACGCGAAAAAGCGTGTCAGTTGTTACTTTGATGTGTCCGAAAAGCGCGCCCTTTTCGCAAATGGAGACTGTGCAACGAGTGCAGTGACCTTTGTGCGCCCGGTAACTACAGCAGCATTGTTGCAGAGAAAGCTCATGGTGTGCGATTACCCCCACTATGAGATAGGCAAACGCACACGTGAGCGTCTCCTCTCTGCGGGGCAGAGTACGCGTGGGATATAAGAGCGCGTGGCACTACATGGGCCGATCTGGTGACGCGTTCTCAATGCGCTATCACACTGGCAATGATGAAAATACGATAGTTCGACAAAGATGCCTATCTTCAGCGGTAAGTGGTAGATATAAACAGCTTGCCGACTGAACGTTGAAAGAGATGCTCCTTCGTGGCGGCTAACGCCCTGCACTCACAATTCAGAGGCGGGACGTTTGATTCCGCAAGCCGGAGTTTTTTCTTGATTATTTTTCTTTCTTTTGTTCCCCCCCCCACACACATATATATATATATATATATATATTGAAGGTCGTAGGTTCAATTCCTGCTCACAGTTGGTAATTGTTTCATCCACTTTTCTTTCTTCTTATTTACAGTTCATTGGTTTCAATAACTTCCCCTGTACATTCCTTGGCATTACTGTCTGTTATACCTCACTAATATTGTGTTAAAACACGGAAAAACGAGCCCTTAGGTATACACTTCTTTCCCTTATATATATATATATATATATATATATATATATATATATATATATATATATGAGATCTAACGAAGTTATTAGAACCAATGGAATGTAAATAAAAAAGAAAAGTGGATGAAAAAATAACTAGCCGTTAGCTGCTCTCGGCTGGTTATTTTTCATCCACTTTTCTTTCTTCCTATTTACATTCCATTGGTTCTAATAACTTCCCCTGTACATTCCTTGGCATTACTGTCTGTTAGATCTCATTAATAGTGTGTTAAAACACGGAAAAACGAGCCCTTAGGTATACACTTCTTTCCCTTATATATATATATATATATATATATATATATATATATATATATATATATATATATATATATGAGGAAGAAATGTATACCTAAGGGCTCGTTTTTCAATGTTTTTACACAATATTATTGAGATCTAACAGACAATAATGCCAAGAAATTAATAAAGAAGATAATAGGCCAAATTGTAATGTAAAAATGAAGAAAAGTGGGTATAAAAATAACTTGTCGTTGGCAGGATTCGAACCTGCGACCTTCGAGTGACGCGTTCGATGCTCTACCACTGAGATACCACGACAGCTATCCCCCCAGCCACTCTTTAGGGTTTATATGTGAATTAAACTTGGAAGTGTCATCGACGCTAGCGTCAAAATTCGCCGAGAGTGTCGATATAATTGCCATTGAAATAAAAGAAATGCTATCACCGTTAACGTGTTATTATTCTACCTTAGTCACTTTGCGTGGGTAGGCTATCGCTCTTCTTACATAATTTATTTGACTAACCTGAATGTAATATAGCATATTTATTAAATATAAAAGCCTCGAAGCTTCAGGATATATAGGTATTCTATTGCTTTCTTAGCTTTTTTTTATAATGCTTCGTAAAACATGAGAAAGCCACCTACGCCGCGCGAAACGCATATGAAGAGGCTTCCCCTCATTTTCTTAAGGAAGGAACGAGTTGTTGGAGCAACTAAAAAATAAACTTTAAATCCCGCCTGAACAAGAAAAACAGAAAGATAAGTAAAGCCAAGCAAACATGTTCTTTAATAGTTGCACCCTAACAAATATTTGAAAGCAGTAATTGACTGATTTCTCAATATATGTGCAACTTAGCATCGTCGAATCTTAAGAATATTTTTGCATAAGCAATAATTTTTTTAACTTACCAGAAAGAAGCAGTCCGCCGTTGTATTTATTGGGGAGATTTTAAGCTCCTTAAGTAGAATATTAGGATCAATTGACACTTTATATCACTTCTTCCCTAGCATGCAAATGGAACACGCTAATCTCACAAGAATGCTTGAATGATGAACCGTGTGCAATGTTGCCTTCGCATGCAAGTGCCATAGCTAGAAATATTTACGGAATGGCGCAAACAAATATACCCTCGTTTATTTGCATTATGCAATGTCATCTGCATCGAGCAGGTACAAAGATCTTTTGCGTAAGCGATCAGAAAAAGTACTACAAATATGTATTATTGAAGTGTCTTGGGGCACGACTGGTTCGCGGGGACACCTTGAAAAACTGGTCAAGCACTAGGGCTGATCAACGAGTCGATTTTGCTCATGCGGCGCCTTCCATATTAAGCACTACCGTCTTACAATAAAGAGCGTATCCGGCAGAAAGGCTAGACAGAAATTCAGGACAAAAAGGAGGATGACGTTGTTCATTACGTTTGATATTTCTTTACATTGTGTTGGTATTTTCCCATATCTATCTATCTATCTATCTATCTATCTATCTTTATATATATCTATGAACGTGAAAAGAATGAAGGTTCACTTCATGTTCGTATTAGCGAAACTCAACTTCAAGCAGACAGGCAAGGAATTTTATATGATCCGGGGACGAAGCTCACTCGGCCTTAGGAGGCAACTTCGGTAGCCGGCACTTATGACGGGACGAGAAGATGCATAGAGCTTCCTCTTAAATATACACTAGAATGGACTCTGGCACTAGTGTATACGACAGCTTCAACGCAAATCGCTTCAGCAAGCATGACAATTATAGGTACGGCAGAAATTTGCCTAGTCTTCGTACTTTACGCTCGTTCTGAATTTGCGTGGTTTGAAACTACTTTGTCACCAAACAACCACCGGCAAATATTTGCAAGTTACGCTTCAACACCTTAATCTTTTAGGCTCACCAGTTTAAACCGCGTCACGAAGTGAAAAACGGCTTGTTCCTTTTTTTAAACCAAACCGCAACTTAGCAATAAACGAAGGCAAAAGTGCGTTCCCTGCCTGCAAGTACCAAAATCAGGAAAATTTATTTCATACCCATAATTACATAATTCGCATGGTCACTGAATGATCACAGCGCCAGTGCCTCCTCTAACTAATTTTAGGAAAATCACTGAGGAGATGCATCTCCCCGGGCGTCTCTCATAATCATATAGTGATTTTGGGACGTTAAGCCCCACATATCAATCAATCAATCAATGCGTCTCCTCGGCCATGTCATGGGCTCTCTAGATATCCCGTAACTGTTGTTCCTTCTCGTTATTTGGGAGGAGATATCGCCAACCCTTCTACTCTCCCTCAACGCAGGATTGGCGTTGGACATTGATACAGTATGTTTTGCAAATAACAACGTGGAATAGCGCAGCGAGGGCAGCCTTTCTGTATACCATTCGTATATTTAGAGCATTTAAAAAAAAACGCGCATGCCTCAGTCCGAGTTTAACATAATGTGATAGACTTGGCTTTATTTATGAGAAGTTAGAATTTTATGAAAAGTAGGTAGTTTACGGTATTTTACTTGTCACAACCTGACGTTCCCGAAGCAAACTTCAAGTACATTTGATCGATTCAGTGATTAATCAATATATTCAAATCCCAATGTCAATGCCAGTAACATTTTTGCAGAAAGTAATTCAATACTCTTCAATTGCAGAAAGATTAGAAAGCAAGTGCGAAAATTCCCTATATAGCATGCTTTTGGCATAACCTGAAGCTTTCAAAAACCAGTCATGTATATTGATTTTTTGGTGATGGTTAATATCCCTGAAGCAAGTCAAATAATGAATTGAGGATTATGTGTTCGGTGCACTTGTGCAACGAACTCTACACGTCATACATTATACAAATTAGCGTACATTATGACCACAATGCGGTGACGATAATTACCAAAGACCAGTGTCCCTCAAAGTAGTGAGACACTGGTAGAGGGAACTGCCATTGGGCTTTTTCAACGTCAAGTTGTCAAGAAAGTTGCTGCTCAAAAAGAAACGCAACAGCAGTCAAGATAATCGACAACTTTTATTCATTGGCTGAAAAATTGTAAGGAATCAAGGTAAGGACAATTATTTATTGTTAGAATGATAAGTTGTCTCAGTTTTACCTTAATAATACTTGAAGAAACTTGTCTAGGTTTCTTAAAAGATAATGCAAGATTTTTTCACTCAGAAGTGATGAGGCTAACATACACTGACACTAGGATTTGTTGAAAAAACGAAGGCATATAGAAAGGCCCACTGATGTAGAATTGTTCTTTATCTGAGTAATACATTGGCTTAGTGCATGAGCTTCAGGTAATATGTGTCTTGCAAAGCAAGAGTCAAGAAAAACACCCAGACAAATTAAGACAACACTTCAAGAAGCATACTTCGACACACTACCCGAATCTATCATGTTTCCAAAATACACACCATACACTGCATGCATTGCGACCAGCGTATGCGAACTATTTAAGTGTTACAAAAATAGACCCATATCTGCGTGCTTAGCTGAAAATATCGTCGAATAACAATATTCTTCTGTTCGGAGGCACTGGGTGAGATATGGACGCCATCTGGCAGTGATGTAGGAAAACGAAAGCTGGTGTAGGACGCATAGCCACTGGCAGGTGGCAGCACCACATCGTCTTCGAAAAGCACACGAATCACCTGCTTTTTCGCGCATTGCATTGCATTGCCAGTGCAGAGTAAGAAACGCTAGGGTCTTTTAAATTGCACACCTGTGTATTTTTGTTAAATAAACGCACTAACAAATGCTCGCGCACTTACAATGCATCTCGGATATGCGTAATAGGGCTTTTTTCATTGTAAATGCTCACAGTTATGTGCTCCGTCAGTAGATATGGATCGCCGGGCGTTTGAGCAAAAGCATTTACCGTGTGCCTTAATCGGGAGAACGACAGACAAACAGAATTGCAGAGAGGCAGGCTATAATGTCTGTGTTGAAGTTTTCCAAGAAATCTGATTGACATTAAAATACCGCAACTCTGCCTCAAAGGAAACAAGGAGCCCTTGCTCCATCAGAAAAATAGGATCAAGTGAATCTTCACGTTTGCCTGCCTGACAGCATTCTTTCTTATCTTTATATTTTATTGTGAAAAGTTTTGTCCTAACTGTTTTCTTCGGGTTATGGCTGAATTTCGGACTGCTCTGTTAACGCTTGAATACATATAAAAACTGATTGAAACAAAAACAAAAAAGCGCGCAAGACCAATGTAAAACTTTTTTCTAACCTCCACGCACAGAACTAGTGTGTGCATTTTTCTGTGTCCATATTTTATTATGCTCTCATGCGTATTTATGTTGTCTTCCTTTATACCGGGAATGAAATCTCGTTCAATGTGTTCAGCAGCACGACTCCATGCTTTCTGCAGATGACAACAACAGTCCTACGTATCGGAAGCATGCATCGTGGTGTCCAGAAGTCACGTCAATTAATGATCTGATAGCTATATCTAAGACCACCCTCCGAAAAGATGTTTCTAGGACCTTGGCCGATGGTCGCGCATGCGCGTGAGGCCACAAAAGCTCTTTTGTGTTTCATGAGGACCACTGAACTTCAGGAGTGCCTGTGATAAAACACCGCGACGACGTACTGTGTAGTCTCAAGCGGGCTGCTTATTCAATTGTTTCTTACTGTTCTTTTTTCCCTACCTCTTTCCCTTCTGTTATTTACCCCCTCCTCCAGTGTAAGGTGTTTTATTATTGCCTCCCCCCCAATTGTAGGGTAGCCAATCGAGCCAAAGCTTGATTAACCTCCCTCTCTCTTCTCTCCAGTTTTCTCTCTCTATCAGAAAAAGAATCCCCGGCCAGCTTACCAGCGACAAAGCATAATTTATTGAATAATGGACCTTACAAATACGCTTCTCAGCGGCACACTTTCAAGAGCCCCATTTCTTTGCTATTGAGGCCACCAGCATTCTCGCGTACAAAACAGCACTTACGGCAAGCTCCGGAATGCTGCTGCAGCAAGCACAGCGGTAGCACCGATAGCACACGCATAATCATTGAGTTAAAATCGTCATTCGTGATCTTATTTAGGTTCTTTGAAACAAGGTGTAACCACGAAACGTTGCCGGCGCAGGTTTAAGTACGCTGCTCCAGTGTTTTACCCAAATAGGTTCATCTCTATACTAAGCTGAAAGTTATGATCTTTAAGAATTCCTTAGAATCAGATAGATTCTTCGTGTGAATGTGTAATTTATCACTGACCTTAGCACGGATTTTTATTATGCAGTCGGGAAAAAATCGAAACAACTCCGCTTCTTTGTGAAGTACCGAGCACCAACAATATGAGGTGTGAACAAGCTATCAAACGTGATTACCTTCAATAGCCTGGCTTAAATGTAGTGATATGTGAGTTGAAAACGTCATACTTTTTATGTTGAAGACTTTTTTCAAGATGATGATTGCTTATGTGGTTAGTGTCAGCACGCCGTAATAGCACTAAAAGAAAGGAGCTATAAATATTTTGCTACATAATACAGGTTCTATCATTATTTGCGTAAAATGATGCTGCTGTCATTTATTCTGGTGAAGAATAATAAAGTAGGCCCAAGCACAACAGAGATGCATCAGAAGCCACGGTATCTTCATATAGCTGTCATGCAGGTTAAGCTTTGTGTTGTCATTCATGGGTCAATCTAGATTGCTCAGACTGTGAGAATTATTGGGCCTAGCAACACAGTGTAGTGTGCCGAACCAATGGAACTCCTTGTCGTCAATGACAGTTTATATTTACCATGCGAAGTGAGGTGGACTTGCGAATAATAGTTATCGCTATACAGACGCTACTGAAGTCGGAACCACACGAGTGCTCAAGAGCAAGGAAATAGACTGAATATTTGCAACTTTCGTGAATAGCAGTTCGCAGGAGGCAAACATTTTACAGGTAATTTGATGGTATAATTTGTAAATTTCTAAAAGACCACGAGGTTTGCTGGAAATAGATGAGTGGCTCGAAGTTTGTACTCTCCAGTCTCAAACTACGCTCTCGTAGCGTCTAATTCTATAAACATGACGCACCTTCTCTTCAGTGCCCCGCTTATCGAAAGTGCTCGTATGTTCCTGGCGTAGCATTGCGCATTGCCAGATGAACTGCACAATTTTAGTCACTCCCAAAGCTGTTGTAAAGTAGCTGCGGCAGGCCAAATGGTGAGCTGTTGTCGTGTCTTTCTTGCCACATTGCAGCCTGCGACTAGCATATGACACTCCATGGTGGCGCTGATGTATTCTTCTGATGTGGATTACTCATTTTACTCACGGAACCGCCTGAAATATTAGCGCACAAGCACGTCGCTTTGGTGTGATGGCAAAAAAAACATAACCCGAAAACAGGATAACATCTATTAACTTCTCGGACCAACCGGTATTTGAAAAAAAACGTCACGCTCACACTTCAATGACGGATCGACAGAAATTGCCTGTCAGCGACAATCTCATCAGCTGGCAATTGCGTCAGAGTTTATACGTGCACGATAGAACGTTCGAACCTTCCATTGTTATTGCTAGATAGATAGGTTGGGCTTAACCCCCTAAACCTCCATATGATAAACTAAAGACGCCGTAGTGGAGACCTCCGGAAATTTCGACCACTTGGGGTACTTCAGCGTGCACCCAAATCTGAGGAGACAAGCCTGCAGCACTTTAGCCTCTGTTGAAAGTGCAGCCGTCGCAGTAGGGATTCGATCCCGCGACCTGCGGGTCAGCAGCCGAGTACCTTAGCCACTAGACCACCGCGGTGGGGCTCCATCGTTGGTACTAGACGTAGTTCCTCATGAAGTTGTGTAATAGTGTTTGGTTGGAATCATATCAGCATATACTATAGTATTGCGAAAGCTTTCCACACATTCCGGGCGAGCTGCGATGGGCGTGATAATACGAGTGATGGTGGCGTAGCAGTACGCGGCAATATGACATGCATTCGCACGAGGTCATGCTAGCCCTGTTCTTGACTTTGCGTGATGTATTTTCTGCAGGTAATACTCCTTTAGAAAATCAGTGCTCCGAAGACAACATGTCTACTAATGAGTTCCTGGCAGAACACGGCATGTCTTCAGCTTTGTTGGCCTTGTATCTGGAGGTCCGTGAGAAACCGGGATGGCATGCAGAATACCCGGTAAGTTTTGATGTCTGCACTTGGGCTACGTTTATAGCCTTGAATATTTAACAAATGTGTATTTGTAAGAGGTTCCTTTATTTTTTATCAGTAAAAGGACGGAGACTGGGGAAAAAGCTGACAAGCTGCTTTACTAGATACAGCCATTCAAACGTGCACTTTGGTGCGTTTGCAACAAACTGTGCTTCCCATATTAAAAAAATAAATAAAAAAATAATACAAAGAGACTAATATAAAGCAAGGTGACAATGAGTGGTGTAGATAAAATGGTAAGTAAAACAGCAAGAAAACAAAAGTAAAACGAGGGCGACACCAGAATATTAGTAACAGTGTATTGCATCTTCATATGAAATATGAAGTGCTAGAACATCGCAACCCAAGCTTGCGTTCCAGAAAAAAGTGAGCACTCTGAGCTAGAGAATCCAGTGTGGACATTCAACAGCTAAAGAATCAAGGTAGCATGCCTTAGAGTAATGTAAAACACATGCTTAAAATATGCTTAAAAGATATTTAGACTGTGTCAAAGCACACAATTATGCATGACTGGAAATAATTTCATCAGCTAATATAGAAGAAACACAGCCGCTCAACATCGGAGAAGAGAATACGGAGTTCGTTTGTTGAATATCTTTATGGTGCAATATCTTCGCAACTAGTGAAGTTAAAGAGCTCAAAAAATTTTGTTTTGATGTTTCTGTCCCACAACTGGTTATACGTAACGATGCTCTTCAAGTCTTTGTTTTGTCCAGCGAACTGAGTTGTCAGTATTCTCAATTGGTACGATCAGTTGTGAGTTATAATATTAGTAGATTTAGGCGCCTTTTAGTCACTCTAAAGCCACTCTAGGTTTATTTTGAAGCTGCACGTTAACACGAAGTAGTGCTTGGTAAATTTTGTAAATCGCTGTCTGAATTCTTCTGAGGAAACTCGGCACTCCCTTTGCAGAGTTTCCTCTGCCTCTTCCGTTGTCTTGCATGTTACACTAAATATTGCGACTACATGGTTGGATTATCACCAACATATCTTGCCAAGTATTGGAAGTGCATTTTTACCTATTGCGAGCTCGCTCTGAATGAACCAGACACAACATAATGCCTTCGCCTACATTGTTTGCTTCAATATACTAGTCCATTCGACATAGTTTGAGTTCGCCTGATCTTGCATGCTTTTCCCCTATGATACCCTATACTGCATGCCACTATGTGATGTAATCCTGTATCTGTGCCGGTATCTCTGCCATTGATGTCGACACTCAGCTTCTCTCTAGATTCCTGCACCAGCTCCCAATAAATCCAAATGATCTTACTGTCCTTGCCACTACGTTTACTTGCCATTCGTAAAGCTGTCTTGTGTTTCATATTTTTGTTCGCTTCATCTTCTAGCTCACTGCAGACAACAGGCCTGCCCATGACAGCCTCCTCAGAGCAATTTTCGTTGCTGTGACCTGTGGTTCGAACTGGTACATTGATTTGTTCAGACACGCGATTGCAACATATTTTTGTATTCGAAGAGAAATGAAAAAAAAAACGAACGAGTTTTGAATTCAAGATAATGAAAAGAAAAAAACACATCCTAACATACGGACACAGCGTTAAATCATCTGGTTTGTTTATGCACTGCTTCCTGCAGCTTAAGACAGGCCTGTATCAAAACCTAAACTCTCTGCATCAATGGGTCATGTCCAGCTAATTTAGTAACTTTCAGCCAAACACAAACATTTACCATGTGCATACTGAAATAATAAAAATTGAATAAAGTTTCTTAGGGCTGCCTTGGTGTTGATCCCACTATGTCGCTTTTCGCAGTGGCTCAGTATTCCGTGAATCGAAAAGTCAATTTTATCGCCCTTCACAGTTGCTCTGGGCTGTCCATCCAATACGGACTCTTTTACTTTTCATATTTGCTTGAGAAATTCAGGCTAAACTAATCAAGTCTATCGCTATTTGTAGTTGCTCTAGACGCTCTGTGTCGAAGTCTGCACTCTTCCGATTTTTGCAGTTATTATTACCTCCCTGTGTAAAAAGTGATCTCTCACTCTTCCCGGTTGCTAAGTATTCTCTAACTTAAGAAGTCATATCTGTTGTTCTTTGCAGTTCCTGAGGACTCCCTAGATCGAAGTTACAACTCTCGTGCTCACTCTTCGCAGTTTCACAGGACTGCGTTATTTGAACATTCAATTCTGCTGATTTTCGCAGTAGCTCAAGCTTTCGTAGGTCGAGTATTCAACTCTGGGACTATTCACAGCAGCTCAAGACTTTTTGTGTCGAAAACCAAATGTTGCTCTCACAGTGGCGTAGGACGCTGTGGATCGGTGACACCTATCAGTTGCTTTTATAGCAATTGCTGAAAACTCCCTGGGTCAAAAACTAAACTCTGGTGTTTTTCGAAGTTGCAAAGGCCTCCCTGGGTTGAACACTGAACTATATCGCTCTTCAAATTGCTTAAGCTTCATTGTGTCGAACACTCGATTGTAGTTGCCTCTCTTTGTAATTGCTCACGACGCTGTGGGTCACTGACTCAACTCTGGTAGTCTATGCAGTGCTCAAAACACTGTGGGTCACTGACTCAACTCTGGTGGTCTATGCAGTGCTCAAAACACCGTGGGTCACAGACATGAAATGTTCCTCTTCGCTTTTTTTCCAGGACTTCCGAGCTTGAATACATTACTTTGTCACTCTTTGCAGTTGATCAGTAAAATGTGTGTCAAGACTCCACTCTATCGCTTTTTGAAGTTGCTTAGTACTCTGTCATTCGGATTCTTTTTCTTATCGTCGTAACAAGCAGTTTTGTACCCCGAAAGTTTGTTCCCTGTTACTGAGGACTTCTTGCAACGATGGCCTATTCTCACTGTGGCCACCAGGTATTTGATCTCGAAGTTGAATGCTGCAGCTGGCCGAGAATGATAGCAATTCACGAGAAGCATCCGTTGATTTTTATTAGGTAATGTAAGAGAACTAGGTTGAACGACCGCTTAAAAATATAGTTTTGACCGGTAGCTAATGGTACGCTACCACCCACGGCTAGAAAACTACGACGTGTCTCTTTATGGTTGTCCGTTTTACAATGTGACACCTCGCCTCTGGTCATTTCCAGTGAAAAACAAACGGCATCAAATGTCACACTCGTACGATTGGCAGTCATATACAGGTGGCATCGCATTCGGCCAATGAGCTACCCAGCGTCGTGTAGTTACGGGATTGTAGTTAGCCCTGTCATCCCATCTTAGAGACGTGCGCACCTGGGGATACCAAATCATTCATGGATCACGTTTAACCGCTGCAGAGGCGCCACTTCCCAAGCAAACGAAAGTGGAACATTAATGGTCTCGGCTCATGAGCGAAGGCATCACACTGAGGGCGACTCACGCTTCCATTTATCTGCTAACTTGAAAATTACGCAATCAACAAGAACTATTCAAGTAATGTGGAGTTCGCATCTAGCAGGCTAGATTTACTCTACACCCGCCTCAAACCTGGTAACGCTGGTGCAAATTGTTTTTATTTTGCAGCTTTGAGTGAGCATTATTCTAGTAAATACTAGAATCCGACAATCATTTTGTCAGTGCACATGTTTTGTGATTTCAACGTGCCAACAGGCTGAATTGTGAGTTGCTAACTTGGTCTTTCCACGCCTGTACCACGTGACGCTGAGACTGGGTTGCTACAGAGGCATGCCACAGTTTATTTCACTGATGAAGCCGTAATAGTCTCAACAAAAAAAAAGATTTCAAAAATAATGATCGATAATTATTTGTTGAGATTTCTCTTCCCAGTGCTTGGGTGGTAGGTTTATTGTCACGCAGTTAATCTGCCTTTAGTCGTATTTTCCATGACAGGTAACATTTTGAGATGTAACATGTTGAAATAAATAATGCTATTACTGTAAGTAGCATTATAATTATTATTACTGTTGTTAAATATAATAATAATAATAATAATAATAATAATAATAATAATAATAATAATAATAATAATAATAATAATAATAATAATAATAATAATATATTATTATTATATTATTATTATTATTATTAATTGTATTATTATTATTATTAATTACCTTATGGGTATGACATACACCATAGAGGTGGGGTGGCTCTGAAATTTCTACCACCTGAGGTTTTTTAACGTGCCGCTACATAAAAAGTTGCACTCTTTCAATATCATACTGCGCATAAAAATAACACATAAGAAATGTTTGGAGTACATTCAATACATAATTTGCATATATAAAGAGGCCAGAGAAAAGCCTAAGGCCATTTCGTCAAAGATGGTACACTGAAAAACGTTATAGTCGGTTATCTTTGTGCTAGTTCAGTGCGTCCACCGTTTGAGATGTGCGCCATTTCAACAATTTATTGACAACTGCAATGCTAACGTCTTGGCAGAGCACTTGATTCAATTATTGAACACGTCAGAGCTTACTTCACCAAGGCGATGCAGTCTCTTTGTGCGTTTGAATCTGAATGTAGACCCTGCTTTCTCTAGTGTGACGCGCAAAAGCATGGTCACAAAATCAACGAACCGATGAGCGTGTGGAGAAAGGCGGACCAAGAAACGTTCGTGCCGCCATTGGGGTGAATCTTCGGCTAAATCGCCAGATGCACCAGGCCACCGCTAACACCCATTTTATTGGCGCGTCGACGCTCTTGCACGCTGCTGTTGAGTCTTGTCCGGACAGGAG
This sequence comes from Rhipicephalus annulatus, assembly GCA_013436015.1. Classification (NCBI taxonomy): domain Eukaryota; kingdom Metazoa; phylum Arthropoda; class Arachnida; order Ixodida; family Ixodidae; genus Rhipicephalus; species Rhipicephalus annulatus. The sequence goes on from WOVY01005521.1 coordinate 30,900, forward strand.
ATATATTTGCAGCGTTTCATGTGCTAACGAAAATGTAACTAAATACATTGCTCGCTATGCTGAAGGACAAAAACACGTTACTGCCATGCGTTACAAATAAACAAAAGTCACAGTTCCGCTGCAAGGGCAAAGCAGTGAATGCGACAGCAACAACTTGCAATGTCACGCTGAAAACCGCAAGCAGATTGAAAAGTGCAGCGCACTGCTCAGGCACACATGACGCACAAAAACAACACACAGAGAACGAGAGTGAACTAACTACGTTTACCGCTCGACACGTAATGCGCTGTTCAAACAAAAGCGACGCTTGAAACGTTCTCACAGGTACACATGAGTGCAAACTAACAAATTTCCCAGTTGTTATACCTTACCGTGTATTAGAAGCGCGCTTTTTCTTCGCAAACGGGGCCTATGAAGAGACCGAAGTGACCTTTGTGGGCCCCGCAACTAACGGAATCGTTAGTTGCGGGGCCCACAAAGAATCGGCACACAATTATCCACACCAAAGGATAGGCGCGCTCGCACAAGCATCTAACTGCCTCCCTCCCATCCGCGGGCCAAAGTACCCGTGAGAGATAAGCACTTGTCGGCGCAGCGCGACGAGCCGGGCGCGAAGCGTGGGCGGCGTTTTAGATGTAAAGCCACTGTTTCACTAGCTTGTGTAACACTGTTCCTCCATGCGCACCGCGCTCTCCTGGCCACAGGTGATGGGGCGTTGCCAAGTAGGTAGCGCCTGCCCTCGCAGTGCGCGCGCGTTGTCGTCACTCTCTCCCTAGCCTGTCGCCGCTCACCGCGTGTCATCTCAATCGCTTCACCCACTCCACCACTCACATGGTTCGAGCGCACATCAAGCGAACAGGCTTTCTGCAATGAAACTTACAGGAAAGCCAACCCACCTCTTATGCCTCTACATATCAAGGAAACATTCACTCGAATAAACACTACGCCGAGTTTTGCTTCAAATCGTTCTTTCCGCACCCGCGACAACGCCTGCTCACATCAGGTGAAATGGTCATAATTCTTTTTTTTGTTTCTTTCTTGGGTGTTGGTATATATATATATATATATATATATATATATATATATATATATATATATATATATATATATATATATATATATATATTTGTGTGTGTGCCGTATGAAGCGATGATTAGTTGTGGCAAAGAAAGCTGTGCTTAAAGAATAAACATGGCGGATGACCCAGGCCAAGTCTCCGATAATCATAGAATAATCATAGCGGCACACGAGTCGACAGGATGACCTCCCAGCCCCTTCAACAGTGTCTCATTGTCAGCGCAGTTCCCCACAAGACGCCCTGACCATACATCGACTACGGAATAATCTCCTGGCCGCACACAGCGACCAGCATCATGACAGCACCAGCGATTGACCTTCTATAACCAAGTACACTTGAGCAGTGGACGATGGACTGGTACAGGACTGGTTTGAGCTGTTCGAGCTCAACGCTACCGCTGCATCTTGGTCGTAACGGGAAATGGTTACGAACTACAGTGACTACGTCACTGGTGAGGCATTTAAATTTTTACCTCACCCATATATTCAAGATCGATGAGTCTTTGCAAAATATAAAAGAAGAAATGATCATGTGGTTTCAAGACTACAATGAAGATTTGATTAGAACACACACTCACTATCAGTGCATTCAAACTCAGTCATCGTTGTCATAAGCAGCCTTCACGCATTTGAGCACAGAGCATGAATTTACAATTCCCGTCAGGTGAAGTTAGCCACATGCTCACGGAAAGACCACGCGGTCATTTTCCTAACCTTCTACCTGGTTCCTCATCCGCGCAAATATCGCCAATGCTTAACTATCCACTGCATAAAAGAATTCAATCAACTATTGATGAACCAGATGGATTTAATATTTCGTGTCACATGTGTACTTTGCAAACTGACTTGGTAATCAGCTCAGCAGTTCCACAAAGACAGAAGCATTCACAATCATTATCTTGTGAAGGAAATTCTTCTGCAGAAGCATCTAGTGTTCTTCAATCACAACATCGAAGCTACCTCAATTCAGTATACAACCTCACTGCCAACACTGAAAACAAAAGCGCAGGTGTGACTTCTGAAGACACAAGTACACTTCAGGCAACCACTAACAATGAGCAGTTTATAAATACGGAAGATTCAAGAGCACGAAACCCCCCACATTGTCTTGTGCCAGAAACAGCTACATTGGTTGGCGTCCTAGAAGCCTGCGGGGACTTGCCAAGAATCCTGGCACACCACCTTCAATGTCACACCACAAGCAAATCGACGAAATCAAGAAACTACAACGTGAACATATACTTCAACATTTTCAACGACGAAAGAAAACTTGATCGAAACCACTCTTAAGGCTCAAAGAACATTGCGAGAAGGCCTATCACGGTGGATACAATCTGCACCAGAGATTTAAAAAAAAGAATTAAAAAATGTATCACCCACAACGAAGAATTTGTTGCCTACAATATCGGAACTGTCGATTCTGCTAGATGTTCGAACCTCATTCTTTCTTCACAAGAATGTCAGCTGTGATTACCCCCATCTTCACGTCAAAACATTTTCGTGCTATCCAGGATGCAACCACCGGCCCCGCCCACCAGAACTCCTGCGTTAACCGGACTGCTGCACTCTACTCTGAAGTGTTTGAATGTTTACGGAACTCCCCTGCAGCATAGAACCAATTGTAAATTTTGATGTTTGTGACTTTTAGCCTCTCCTTGTTTACTTTTGCGTGTTCGTAATCCATGCCTTATTTGGGGGGAGGGGGAATCGTGTGACGTATGAAGCGATGGTTGGTAGAGGCAGAGGAAGACGTGCTTGTGGAATAAACATGGCGTATGAGCCAGGCCACGTCTCCCAATCTTCATATATATATATATATATATATATATGTGTGTGAGTGTGTGTGTGTGTGTATAAACGGTGAATATAGCTGGTCGCATAAACGCGTTACTGTTATAGTTACCGAAAAATATATAGAACAGACATTACTTCTGCTGTTCCTTTATGATGAGAAACTTAATCTGTGCGTCTTTGACGCAGGGGCCTACAATAGGTACTTTTAAAACTCAAAATTGTAACACAATAAATTTGCAGACAAAAATTTTCACCTCAGATTTAATATTGCAGACGTCGTAGCCACGAAATTCGGGGACTACTAGGTGTTCCTCCGTCCATGGAGCTGCAACAGCAGGCTATAAGCGGCGCTGTGGCAGTGGGCTGTCACGGTGCTAATCGGCGCCCATGCCAAGACACGACGCGTTCCGTGGCCAGACAGAGCTGCCGCCAACCATGCCCCGGCGACCACCTGTCAGAACGTTGCTTCGAAATAAAGGTGCCGCACCCGTGACCAAGTGAAAAAAAATGACGCCATATTCACGAAGTGAATGGAGATCAAGGAGCTTGCGCTGGAGGTTAAATCTGGTAAACAGTTAGTCCTCCGTACATCCACTAGACCATCATACGAAGACGTGCCCTATCAAGGGCAGCGAAGGTTTTAGGACGTCATACTCTAAACATTCTTTTTATTTTTATTATAGTTAAGGTTCGTTCCAGCGCCTCCTCCCACCTCTATTAGGTCAATGTGTTCAACAAATTTTCCGCCCCCACCTCTATGTGACTAGGGGGCGGTTGCCCCCTCCCCCTTCCAAAAAATGCAGACCCGCAGGAGCCCACGCTGCAGCCATTTTGCGTGCCCTCTGCTCCATCATCTTAGCTTACTCGATGTTCATAGTGGGTAGCGGTATGGAAGCGCACTGAGCGACGTCGGGCGAAAGGGAGTGGAAGAGCACGAGCAAGCATTCTATATGTCCCATCAAACAAGAGCACGCGACGAGATTCGAGCGAGCGTGGATGAATGAACGGATGGTTTGATATGACTGTACCCTTTAGATCGGGTGGTGACTAACGCCACCTAGCCGTTACACATAGTGAACAAAAATTAGATTAACCTTTTTCCCTCTCAATTGTTAAGGGAGGGAGTGGCACTTTGCAGTGAATGATTTAATTTTCACTGCGTGTTTTGATTGTAGCCAGCAATCAGATAATCTCCTAGTTATTTCTACCCGCTTATTCGATTTTGTCCTCCCTGTCCTTAAACCCCAGTGCACTCTTCGAAAGTTATCAATCAGTCAGTAAACGCTTGTGTTTACTGTTTCCGGAGTATTTTACTACCTTCGTGGCACACTTTTGCTAGCCACCAGCTAGTACAGTCAGTAACTTCAGACATTACTAACCAGGGAACCTTTCTTAGTGTTTTTAACTTAGCAACTACTCAGTCGTCTACATTGCAAGATCTTTAGTAGATCCCGCAGTATATTTTGTCGTAATGTGGACATCGCAAGCAATATTTAGGCAAGCTGTAATTTTATTGACTCCCTTGGAATAGAAATTTCGTGCTACGTAATGGCACACACATACGTAAATAGAAGGGGACATGATGATGCATATAAAACAACAATTATCCTATAAACTATGTGACTGCTAACCAGTACGTGGTGTGCGGTCCCAAAGCAGGGGTATATATAGTCTTGAAGCTGCTGCTGCAGTAGAATTCTGCTATGTCGAAGTCTTGAAAATTTACTTGTGCATGTGTTTTGTGATTCGTTCATATGAGTTCTCATACTCATATAAGCATATAATTATGTGACGATGAAAGTCATATGCTCAAATGGACTAATATGAGCGTATCATATGCTCATATGAGTCTATATGAGCATATGCGATTCACATATGAGCATGCATATGTGAATCTGATTTGATCATATGATCATGTCCTCGATTCTCTATAAGTATGTTGCTTTGATACGCACTTACCCCGGTATAATTACATGACGTAATTAAAAGTAAATAAGAATATACACTGGCCATTGCAATTCGTTTCTGTATCCAATACTTTTGTAATAGAATAATCTTGATATGGCTACGGATACGAACATTTAGGAAAATAGGCGTATAACTCAATTTGCGGGGGTTACTAACAATTAAGTAATGAACTAACCACTTGTGTCAGCACTAGTCACTCAGTAACTAGGTAGTAATTTTAACTACACAACGACGCAGTGCTTATAACCAGCCTGGTAGTATTTGGGCTAGTGTTTGTTACGAGCCCAACGAAGTAGTGCATTTCACTAGGGTTACTTTTACTAGCTGCATTTACTAGGTCAGTCGTTTCTGGGACAAGTAACGGGTTAGTACTTGCAGTAGCGTTGACAGGCGGGCTAGTTAATAAAAATTCATAATGGAATAATTGAAAGCGCAAACCAACGGGACACAAGAGAAGAGACAAACAAGCGCAGACTTCAACTGGTTTATCAGAAACTTCTTTAAAGTTTATTCTAATGGCTGCAGACGCCTTCGAAAACTATTGTTCTTGAGAGAGTACAACAAAACATCCTTCCTTATCAGCAGTAACAAGCCTCAGGCTATTAGACACAAAGAACGAAAAAATCGGGCCCAGTCAACAGTGTACACATGCCCTCGCATTCTTTTTAGACAACGTTAAAACACATTTCTTAACACAATGCAAACTGTCCACTTCCTGAATTCTCTGTGCTACTGACCGTGTCAAGGCAAGCTTCTCAAATCCGTCAGGGGTAGATGCCGGGCAAAACGTGCGTTCCATTTGAAGAACATGAAGGTGCTCTTCACGTACCTGGCAGTCGCGCAGTACCAGGATGTCCCGCTTTTCACTAGGCAACTTCCTCCTTGTTACCAGCGTAGGCCTAGTCGCATTCCACAGTACCTCAGTGTAAATTTCGACCAGGTTGTTCCACGAAGAGAGTCTTTCGCCACGAGCACAACATTGCACTCGCACGCAGTCTTTAGACACATTGGCCTGGTGACACCACTCGGAGCGAATAATCATAGAGAGACTACGAGCGTGAGAGGGAGAAGGAAGCATCCATCCACACAATGCCTGAAGTTCAATCGGGCACATTCGCTGCCTGGAATGCCAGGAAGCACATATCGCTCGGCATACGCACACCGCTTTCAAAGCCGTCAACATTGAAGGATTAGAGAGATCAAAATTAGAACACATAAAAGAGCCCGTGTTCTAAGTTATGAATTGCAATAGGGTTGACAGGCGGTCTCTTCTCTTGTGTCCCGTTGGTTTGCGCGTCCAATTATTCCATTATAGGGTTAGTACTTAGTGAATATACCAACCTTTTTTCTACGAATGTGTTTTTAAAAACTGTACTTCATAATCCTGAAAGGGAGACGCCAGGTGGCGTGGAGCGGGGCAGTCGGGGGTCTTTAGGTCCCGCTTCATCAAATGATTTTTGTGGTTTTTCATGTCCTGCGCCACACGATCTTGCAACAAGTCGGTACATAAGCTAGCAAGGTTCACTTTGGTAGCGGAATTTCACTGGTAGGTCCATTTTTGAGCCTTTTTCTTGCTTTTGCACTACTGACTATGCCTCGCGTGCTAGGGTGAACAGCCAAAACGCCGAGTTGGCGTCTGCCAGGCTGGACACGCCCTTCTTTGGGCGCGCTCTTCATTTCCCCTGCTGAGCCTATATGCTGAACGGCGCGGCTGTTAATATGGGTGGCGATGATCTCCCTCCGGAGGAGTTTGGAGAAGAACATGGCTGGTGCTCCACCGCTAAGTAGGAAAGCTCGAGGTGCACGAGAGAAAATCTCATCGCCGCCACCTATGAAGTACTGGACCGTCTTCTACTAATCAAGCGCAGTCGGTGGATAACTGGTTTTAAACCGTAAGTCCATACTTCCTGAAAGTCTGCTTATTTGAAGATCCAAGGCGAAGAACGCTGCTCCAAGCGTAAGCGGCATCGGGCCGTTGGTCCGACGAAACGCTACTCGTGTTTCCACGCAACGCGCGAGAATGTCTGACGACGACGCGGCTGCGTCAACCAGAGCCACGAAATTGATCGAAGAAAAAAGTCAAGGCGGAGAAAATGCTACCAGCGTCTCGCAGAAGAAGCCTTTTGACAACGGGGGACGGTTCACTGCAACGTACCACAACTCGAGGCTGATCGCTGTTCCGGAGACCGGGGCCGAAGCGGTAGACAAATTAGCGTCGAGCCAACCTAAAAAGAAAGGGAATCCTCTTCGAAAAGAAAAACTTTCTCCACTGCCGAAAACCGACTTCAAGGTCATCATTAGATCGAGGGATGAGCTCAACATCAGTCAATTAGGCACGCATCAGATGGCGCGCGCTATGACTATGGCATGTGGTGACCCAGACATCTGCAACGAAGGCAACCTGCTTATACGGCTGCACAATGGATCTAACATCGCCATAATCAGCACGCCAAGCATGGAGACCGCCAACATTGTGCAGAGCCTTCGTAGTCTATGTTTTCGTGCAAGACTATGCAGTGATGGCTTACGTAGCCGCGCCGGACAACTCGTGCAAGGGTGTGATTCACGGACTGGACGCCGGGACCACGCCAACCTCATTGCTAGCCCATCTTCAGTTGCGTACCCAAGGAGTGAAAATACTTTATGCAAGAATGCTTGGAAAATCCCAAAGTGCCGTCATTACCTTCGAGGGCAAGATCGTCCCGCGCTATGCTTACTACTACGGTGGTGAGACACGTTGCTACCTCTATCGATCATCGCGGTAAGTCTGCTATATATGCTTCAACCCTTGGCATAGGGCAGACGTATGCCCAACACCAGACGCTGTTGTCTGCTCGAACTGCACCGAGCCAGTCATAGAGGACGGACACACTTGTGAGCCGCAGAGCGTGCTATGCAAGGAAGGGCACCTTACGCGGGCAAAGGAGTGCAAGGAACGCCTCAGGAGACCGAGAAGCTCACGACCAAGAACAAAAGAGCAGACGGCCACCGGAGCACAAGGCGCCGATGGATGCGGTCGGGCCCGGAAACGCTGGTTCAGCAGGGATTGAAGCTCACCATCCAGGTCCCGATCAGCATCAAAACGACGGTCATGGTCGAGATCGGCATCCAGGACCCGCCAGGCTCCAGAAAACAAGAAAAAGCAGCAGAAGAAACCCGTCACCAGGAAGGAAGACGACGGTACGGTGTGCAGGAAAGCGCCTTTTTTCTCTGCCTCTCCCACTGCTCCAAACAACACAAATACACAGACAGTAATGGTCGGTAAAAAAGGCAGTGCGCCACCTAACGAAGAAGAAAAAGAATTAAGGCATACTATTCAGACGCTCAGGGCAGAAAACGCCGAACTCTGGCCGAAACTAAATGATCTCATAGATGAACTGAAGGCCCTGAGAACAGGACAGACCAATGCTAACCCCCAATCAGAGTTAACGCTGACAGCCACCATAGGGCGCCAGGAATTCACAACTACCATGGCTGCCATAAAAAATGTCTTAGCAAATCTTAGCAACCTCATCTCTAACATCCAAGATGACGCGCGCAAGGATAGAGAACGTCTAGTGCAACTCACAGCCATGAAATCCAGAGGCAAACCCTACGCTCAGCCATCACCTGAGTATGGCGAGCAGCCGTAATTGCTCGGTCAAGTTGGAAACCCTCGAAATATGGCAGTGAAACGGTCGTGGAATCTCTCGAAAGCAAGGTCTTTTGAATCCATACATCAATAAATGCACAACTCCACCAGACATCATCGCCTTCCAGGAAACCAGCTGCTCACCGAAACTCACTGGCTCTTTGGTTTAAGAGGGTCTCGACCAAAGTAAGGTCGCTACTTTGGTTGCCAAAGCGGTCACCGCAATTAGACATGGCATCGATGCAACAGACATTGACCACGTTCTCATTGAAATCATAACGAAACAAAGAACCGACGAAAGCATATTTCTCCTCAATATCTACAGCCCACCAAGACTGCAGAAAACAAACTTCGGCTCCCTTCTGCGCAAGGCAGAACAAGCAGCAGGCAAAAAGGGTCTTGTCATCCTTGGAGACTTTAATGCATGGCACAAGAGCTGGGGATATGTCAAGGAAACTCAGAAAGGCAGGGATTTGGGCAGAGATGCTGATCGCAGAAGTATAAGCCTCATTACAGACCACACGCAACCAACGCGAGTGGGGAATAGTATCAACCGAGATACGTGCCCGGACTTGGTGTTCGTTAAAGGTGTCAGGGAGGCCCGATAGGAAAACGGCGGGGAAACGCTTGGCAGTGACCACTGCATTTTGCGTATCCAGATAGAAACTCTCCCTGTTAAGAAACGACATGGCCTGGCTCGACTTACAGACTGAGAAGCTTTTAGAAAAACTAGGGCAGAAATTGAGGATAAAGAAATCGCGGACATTGAGAGTTGGGTCTCGGGAATTAAGGCAGACTGGAAACGATTAACCCGAGAAGTCACCCTATCTACAAACACGCCCGAGGTGGACAAGCATCTCCTACACCTCTGGGACACCCGCCGGGGCCTATTAGGAAGATGGAAGCGGCAGAAACACAACCGCAAACTGAGACTTAGGATCGCCGCAGTCACCAGGGAAGCCGAAGAGTTTGCGACGGAGCTGTCAAGGCGCAACTGGGACCAAAAATGCAACAAGCTACAAGGTACACTAGGTTCGAAAAGAAAATGGGCCTTGCTGAGGACCCTCATAGACCCAACCATGACCTAGACTGAAACTCGTAAGACGACTCAAAAGATTGCACATCGATTCAAAGGCACAAACCGGGAACTGCTAGAACACATGGAGCTGCGCTATATTGGCAATACAACGAATACTGACTGCAGCCTGGCATACACTGGTGTAGCTAATCCCGCTCTGTACGAAGCCATTACCACAGAAGTTCGACATGCTATGCTGTCGGCAACAAATAACACTACGCCAGGAAAGGATGGCATCAGCAACGCTATGATATGGAACCTTGATGACAAATATATAACAAGGTTTACAGAATTCGTCAACAAACACAGGGAAGAGGGTACCGTTACAAACGACTGGAAACATGCGGAAATAATAATGATTCCAAAGTCTCGAAAGGCTCCAAGCTTGGAAAACTTAAGACCCATTTTGTTGACTTTATGTTTGGGAAAAGTATACGAGAGAATCGTGCTTCAGAGGCTGGAGACCAACCTGAAAGACAACAAACTCATGCCGCACACCATGTTTGGCGTCCGAAAATGCCTCTCAACACAGGACGTCCTCCTACAAATCAAGGAGGATGTGCTTACCGATGTCCCAAAATATGGCGAAAACGTGCTACTTGCACTGGATCTTAAGGGTGCTTTCGACAATGTCAGTCATAAGGCTGTGCTTGAAAGGCTTAGCAAATCAGGTTGTGGAAAGCGATTACACAACTACATCAAAGCTTTTCTCAGTAACAGAACCGCCACAATTGGTATAGGAGGCATCCGTACTGATACGTTTGATACGCCAACAAAAGAAACACCCCAAGGTTCTGCGATATCGCCGATTGTTATGATCGGCTTAGCTCGGAACCTCGAAAACATTGAAGGACTCAGACATGCCATTTGCGCAGACGTTGTTACAATCTGGGTGACAAGAGAATCTCTAGGCCAAAAACAAGATCTTCTGCAACGCGCAGCTGATACAGTTCACGACTACGTGCGTCAATGTGGCCTCGTCTGCTCTCCGGATAAATCAGAAGTCCTGAGAGTCTGATTGATTTGATTGATTGATATGTGGGGTTTAACGTCCCAAAACCACCATATGATTATGAGAGACGCCGTAGTGGAGGACTCCGGAAATTTCAACCACCTGGGGTTCTTTAACGTGCACCCAAATCTGAGCACACGGGCCTACAACATTTCCCCCTCCATAGTCTAGAGAGTCTACAGATGAGAATACGATCTGCAAAACTCAATAGATGTCTATATAGGGGGAGAAGAAGATTGCAGAAATGTCCCGAATTAAGATTCTCGGCATGTGGATACAAAGCAACTGTCGTATAGACCACACCATCAGACAGCTGTCAAACACTACAGCGCAAATCACAAGGATGATCACCAGAATCTCTAACAAAAGACGGAGTATGAACGAGGAGGACACTTGTAGGGTTGTACAGGCCCTCGTGGTCAGTAGGATTGTATACAGTGTCCCCTACCAAACACCACTCCCACAGAAAAAAGAACAACTAGAAACAATCCTCAGAAAAGCCTACAAGTGCGCTCTTGGTCTTCCTGTCAGCACATCGACAGAGAAATTTCTTAAACTCGGGATAAACAACACAGTTCAAGAAAACATCGAGGCGCATCTTGTTGCGCAGAAAATGAGATTACTGTTGACTGCTACGGGAAGGTACAAGTTGCAGAAATTGGGCATGAGGGATGCTTGCAGAGAATTCAATAACACAGCGAGCATACCAAAAGACAATCGCCCGATCATTGAAGTTAGCCCAATACCACAAAACATGCATACAGAAATCCATAAGGCTCGAAGAAAAGCCAGATCAGAAGCACAAGAAAAAAATTTCAAGGCGAGAACCGACGTATTGTACGTTGACGCGACCACATACAGAGAGCACTCCGGGACAGTTGTAAGCGTTGTTGATCACTAACTTAGCGAAGTCAACAGCGCTTCGATCAAAAGCAACAACATCCTCGAGGCTGAGGAAGTAGCGATCCAGATCGCCATCACACACCAGAGCGAAGAGTCTACTACAGAAATAGTTACTGACTCGCAAGAAGCGTGTCGACGGTGCAGCAGTAGACGAATATCCAGTGCTGCCATCCGCATACTCAAGGGGAAAAAAACAACCTCTCGAGCTGCTCCATTACGTGGACACCAGGCCATGAAACTGTGGGAGGGAACCAGTGTGCCGACGCCATTGCCTGAGAATACGCCGACAGGTGGGCGCACAACGACGAGGAACCAGCCACAGTTACTAGACGCTATAGAGCAATTTTAGAACACCAGAGAGCCCTGAGGAGGATATATCCCCCTCCCCACAAAGACATCAACAGAGAGCAGTTGGTTGCCTGGAGACAGCTGCAGACTAATACGTAACCCAATCTTAGTCTTCTGAGTAAAATCTATCCGGGAATATACACCAACAAATGCCAGCTACGCAGTGAACACCCCACACTTTACCACGTGACATGGGCCTGCCAACACACACAGGTAGTGTCAAGAAACTCTACTCCAAGACCGGAGCAGTGGGAGGCTGCGCTGTCCTGCTCTAAGCCTGAAGAACAGCTCAAGCTGATCGACAGAGCTTGCAATATGGCAAAGGCCACAGGGACCCTGGACTGAAGGCTCCACCTTCACCGGAGAAACTATTTGTAATAAACTTTTGCAGTCGTTCGAGGTGCACGAACACCAGTGCTACAGAGCATGCCACTGCGTGCAGCGGGAACGCCAGGGGCTAATTCAGTGCTACAAGAAAAGCTCTAAACTTGAAGAATAAAGTTATCAAATATTGGAGAATGCCTCGACTACCAAAACGAGCACTGGAAGATTATCGTTCGTCCAAGGGGTGGCTTGGATGTTGAGAATTCGGACTCAGCTAGGCTTTGCAGGGCAATTGCTTAGGTGGATGGAATCACACCTACGCTCATTGGTCAGGATATCGTTTGCCCCAATGCAACGTAAAATATTATAGTTATTAGCACGGCGTCCTTGGCGAACGCTAACTCCTACCTCAGGATGAGCTGGCTTACATTATGAATGAATAAGTGTGACACGAACTTTTACGAGGCTGCACCGCACGAGACGTGCAAGGGGGTCATCCGTAAGATTGACGCACCGGAGCGCCAGACTAAGCTGGGGAGGAGCATCCTCACAGGAAGAAACCCCTCGGCTCTGGGAGTGAGACATATTAAGAACACTGAAACGATGGTTATTCTGTTCGATGGCTACAAAGTTTCCAACTTCATTTATTTCAGCACGGCACTGGTCAGATGCTGGCTTTACCATCGGCAGCATGACTGCTGCTACGCTTGTGGGAGACTGGGACACAGGGCGGACGTCTGTCCGACTCCGGACGAAGCTGTCTGCAAGAGGTGCGGAACCAACTACCCTGATGAGAACATCTTTGTTCCCCGCCTGTGGAGTCTGTGGTGGCTTACACGCCACGACTGATAAAAGTTGCCAGCAAAGGTTTCATCTTTCTTTCATTTTGCGAAGGCGGTGAAAAGAGCACCGCGTGGAATCTAAGCGTCTTAGCAAGCGGTACCTGCCGACCCCGACGAGGGTGTGAGCCAGCCTGCGCACCGCAAGTCCCGTTCAACCAGTCGTTCTGCTGCAACTGGGGTGGACAGCCGTGAATAATCACAACAGGCAAGCAGCCGGTCGAGATCCAGATCTTGGTCCAGAAGTCGCTCCTGAGGCCAGCGAAATGGAACGCCGTGTAAAGGCCGAGCCAAGTACCAGTCCAGAGATTGTCGTAGGTCCCAATCTATAGGCCCGTCGACCTCGAGGAGCTGGTCCCGGGACCTGCATGGAACAGTCCGTTTCCAAAGCCCACCTCAACTACAGGTTGGCACCTAGGCTGACCGGGTGCGCAGCGGAGGAGGTGGAAAGGTAACGGGAGGCACTGCGCCAGAGCATGGTCTAGCGGACCTAAATCAGTTTAGGAAAGAGAATGCTGAACTGCGCAGCGTAGAGTCGCTGAGAGCATAAATGGCAGAGCTTGAACGTGCCAGTACATCTAAAGCTACTCAGGCATCTGCTTCTCAGTCGGTAGGTTCTCCCTCTCCTCAACCCACGGACGTTCTCATGGTCGGAAAAGCCTGCCACTCGGCAACCCCGCCAAGCGTAAAGCTGCGACTTCGGCTGAGAATGTGCAGGCTAAAGCTAAATCTGAAATCAGGGAAATTTTAATTTAAGTTTGCCTTGCGATTGAAAGACATGATGAGTGTTTCTCAGTGGCAGATAAATGTCTCACAATTATGGATCAAAAATTAGATATTCTACATGCCAGAATTAAATGTGTGGAGACTCAATTACAGAAGGCTTGACTTATGGTGCAGAGCCCCAATATCGTAGGAGCAACTAGGATTCAGCCGGATTTCTCTTTATAAGGAACGCCTTTATCGGTGCCCATTTCCATGAGTATCCCCTGTTCGAACAGTAGAGCTACATCTCTACAGAATCTGACAGTAGGGTCCGAGAGCACCTAAGATATTCAAGATGGCCTCGCACGCTGAATTTCGTTTATGGCAATGGAACTGCAGGGGGGTCCTTAGCAAAAGAGGCACACTGCAGCAATTCATCTGCTCTTACAGCCAGAAACCGCAGGTGATCCTATTGGAGAAGACGCTGTCTGATAGTGTAACCTTCGTTGGGTTTCAAGGGACATACAGTTAAAGGGGAAGGTAGAGAGATTGCCACGTTAGCCAGCAAGACGTTCACCTTTGTGACACATGATCTAGGGGTAAGGCCTAAAAAACGAAGCTCTCCTTGGTCGAGGTCATTCCGAGTGATCCCAAAGCTTCCAGTATTTTTTCACTGAATATATATAGTATTCCTAGTGATCATAGGCAGATTTTTAACACAATCATAGCTGAGGCAAGCAGATTCGCTGGCCTCTACCCTCCGTTTGTGGCAGGGACTTTGAACGCGCCTTATCGGGCATGGAACTACCCGTATGATCTGTAAAACGTAGGACTTTGTGGCAGGAGATAAGAGATGCGGATATCTCGTTAATAACGGACCCGACATTTCCTAGTAGACGCGGCACATCCAGCACCAGGGACTGTACACCGCGCCTCGTTTTCGGGAAAAATGCTGGCTGGGTAGGCTGGGAAACTCTTCTGGCGGATTCAGGAAGTGATCATTATACTACAGCTACTAAATTGCAAATTGAGGCAAAATCTATAACAAAGATTACTTACGTGGATTGGGATAAATTTCGAAATTCACGCAGGGATCGAGCGGAACAGAAGGAAATCCCGGACTCTCCAGCAATAGACGGAGGTGCTGCTGCATGAGGTTAGGGTGGTTACCAGCACTGTTGACACGGAGGTACAGACAGAAAAAAAATAGACAGTCGGCTTGGACATTTACTGAAGGCAAAACAGTCGCTATTGACTAGATGGAAGTGCCAGAGGCTTAATCGTAAGCTTCGGGAAAATATTGCGGAGTTAAATACACAAATTGAAGAACATTGCCAAAACTTGTCGAGTAAGCAGTGGGATGAAATTTGTAACGCAGTCGATGGACAAATGCGAACCAGAGGTAAACGTAATCTTGTAAAACACCTGCTTGACAAATAAGGCACTAAATATTATAAAAGGGGGTCCTCGCTAGAATACTCCATCTTGCTCAAAAGTCTTCTTCGGGGACGGAGCTATTAGGGCAGCTTTCTTAGATGTATCTACGGCTAGCAGCCGATTCCAACACGCAAGCATATCGGGTGTATATGGGAACACTTTGTGGCCATTTGAATGAACCCTTCACCATCAGCGATGTGCGACGTGCCCTACACGAACTTAATGGCCGATCGGCACCGGGTCCGAATAGGGTTGCCAACAAAGCACTTCGGAACTAGGAAGAGACTGTTGAATTTTTTACTGATGAGAATATTAGGATTTCGAAAGGAGGTGGCATCCCGGAGAAATGGAAGTTGGCCAAGGTGATCCTCGTTCCCAAGCCCGGTAAATGACCAAGTATTGATAATCTGTGCCCCATCTTTCTCACGTCATGCGTAGGAAAAGTGGCGGAACATGTTATCCAGAACCAAATGGCGGATTACATAGAGCACAATGATCTCTTTCTTCATTACCTAATTGGCTTTAGGCCAGGTCTATCTATGCAGGATGCTATGAAAATAATTAGGGCTTAACTTTTAGATAATCATACCAGAGACACCAGGGCTATCAATGGCTTGGATAAAAAAGCATTTAATAATGTCCTTCATGATTGTGTTTTGGTGCGATTTCTAGTCTCAACCTAGGTTTCTCATGTTATGCGTTTGCAAGACCCTTCCTGAGTGTTCGAAAAGCAATGCCTAACGTTGGAGATCTAGAATCGGATGCGCATTTGCTTGGAAATAGGGGCTCTCCACAGGGATCTGTTCTATCACCTTTACTTTTTAACGTCGTTATGGCTGGTCTCTCAAGGCAGTTTTCCGGAATTTCAGACGTTGGTCACACAATTTATGTCGATGATAACACCATTTGGTGTAGAGGAGGAAGTGATAGCACCATAAAGGCAGCCTTGCAAGAGGCCATCGACACCACCGAGAGTTTTCTGAAGGACACACGCCTTTTCTGCTCTCCAGAAATGTCTGAGCTTCTCCTCTATAACCCGGTTAGGAAGGGCCGTCGACCACGAAGCTTTATGCCACCGCTAGAGACAGACATCCCCCTACGTACCAAAAGTGAGCAATCAAACCCAAAGTCGCTTCCATTCAGATCTTATATAGGTATGAAGCTAGAAGCAATGGCACCAATAACAATACGATTGAAAGGTTAGCAAGAAAGACAGATGGTGTTATTTATTCACAAGGCGGATGGCTTATCGAAGGGCGGGACTATCAGCAGACAACTTGATCAGGCTTATACACGCTTTTCTCCTGTGTCATTTTGCATATGTGGCGGCAATGCATGTTTGGGAGAGACCATAAAGCGACAAGCTTAATGCAATAATAAGGAAAGTGGTTAAGAATATCGTTGGACTCCCAGCTACACCCACACTGATGGTCTTCTGCTTTTAGTAATTCATAATAAAGTAGAAAAAATCGTGGAAGCGCAAGAAAGAACACAGGTGATTAGTCTGTGTGGCTCAAAATTGGGGAGGATGATTCTCGCCGATATGAGTATTCCACCAGCTCAAATTGAGGTTCTTTGCAAAGGGTTGATGAGGGATCAGAAGAACAACATCATTCTTTCACCTGCTCAGAGGAACATGCATCCCCAACAAAATGTTAAAAGGAGGTGAGCGCGCGCTCGGGCCCTTCTCTGCCAAGTTGCGGATCTCAATGGGGGTGCCAATTTCGCAAACGCGGCGGAATATGATGACCAAAGGGACCAATTTATAGTAGTGGCAACCAACCACAAATGGCTTACAAGTGGTGCGGTGTCGGTTTGCGCCAAAACTTCCAGTGCAGTTGAACAGGTTGCCCTTGCCTTGGCTCTTTCAGATAAGCGTCATTAACATATAATTAGTGATTCTAGAGCTGCCATTCGGGCTTTTAGTGTTGGTGCTGTGTACAAAGAGGCCAAAAACATACGCGTTGAGAATTCGCTTACAACCCATACCCTTACATGGTTCCCGGCTCATGTGGGAAACATGGACGGAAAGATTATCAGTCTCAATGAGTTGGCCCACTCCACGGCGCGAGGCTTAGCTGTCCGCGGTCATGAAGGACTTTTAGGTCGAACTGGAGATTTCGTAAACAGGCATCCGCCAACTACATACAATGAAATCGCCCAACATTTTGCTATGGATTGGAGAATCTTTGAATTTCCACAAAGGAATCTAAATAGAGCGCAGGCGCTTACACTGCGATTACTTCAAACATAATTGTACCCTAACCCTGCCTTTCTCCGCAAGCTTTACCCTGGGTTTTATTTAGGCAACTCGTGTACAAATGTGGTGGTTTAGCCACCTTACATCACTTGCTCTAGGAGTGCCCTTCAGTACGCGGCATCAATACAGCATCGTCCAGAAAGTGGGACTCCACTTTCCGGAGTCCGGTCATAACATCGCAACTTTGAACTGTGTACGGAAGAAGTGTCTCTCTAGAAGAACGCTTCTTTCTGCGCTTTGTATTTTTTAGTGAAATCATCGGTCTTTTGAGGTGCCTCGCCTTTCCGTCTTGCGGTGATGGCCGTAGAGCATGCCAGAAGCCCTCCTGGTCACAGGTCCTCACACCCGTCAACCACAAGGAAGCGAGCTGGCTCTCCCAGTGACACTGAAAACACCGATCTCTATTCTATGTCGGAAGACGACACATTCGGTGGCAGCTTTGTACCTGTCCGGGGTAAAAGGGCGAAGAGAAGGACGGCGAATACAGCAGCATCAGCTCCTGCAAGCACAGCGACTGTGCAGTCAAGGCCTGCGCGCTGGCCGCACGTCATCATCTTCATGCTTGAAGATCCATCAAGCAACCTACGGATTCTGAACAGGCAAGCCCTTTCCGTTGCTCTCGAATGTGCGGTGTCACATCAAATTAAAGATGTATGAGTAAACCCAAGGAAGAACATTCTCGCCATAGACGTGCACGATGTGAGTGCGCTAGGACAGCTGCAGCAAATGACTGAGCTAGGTGGCATTAAAATGCACCCTTTATCCCGATGGATGATAAATCAATTGCTGGTGTAATTTATGACATCGACATCGCCATTCCTAATGCTGACTTGTCTACCCTCATCATGCTTGCAAACGAGGGAGCTGTCATTACGCAAATGCGGCGCCTTGGAAATACGCGCTGCGTAAAAGTGTTTTTAAGGGAGATTGCATACCGTCCCACGTTAAAGTTGGACATTTCCGACAACCTCTTCGACCATTCATCCAAAATTCACACTTCACTGTCATCAGTGCTTCAGGCTAGGACACGTCAAGGGCGTATGCCCCAACTTACGACTTTGTCCCCGCTGCGCTGAACCTCATGCTGAAGACGCCTGTCGGGCGACTACTCTGAAGTGCGCCAACTGCAGCGGTCCTCATGCTTTCTCGTCGAAAGACTGTCCTCGAATCCAAAAGGAGCGCGCGGTTCTCAGACAAATGGCCCGAGACAACTCGACACACAGGGAGGCAGCCGTACTAGTCCGGCGTCGGCGTCGATGACAGCATCATCGAAAGTCTTCAAAGAAGGCACATTCCCGAGACGCTACTTCCCACTCTTTAGTGGTTCCATCCAGTAGCGCCGCGAAAGGGCCCACCACTGGTTCATACCAGTGGTGGGCCCTTTCGCCGAAACAGAGAAGCCTCCTTCTCTGGAGGTATGGCCCACGCTCCCGACGCGCTCTTCTGCCAAGAAACCTCTGCAGGTTGTGGCCACACCAGAGCCGTCTCATACCATGGAAGAATTGCCTAAAACTGATCGTCAAGCGATCTCAGTACTGCTTTCCCTCATAGAAGCCATCCGAGCACTATTAGTCGACATGAAGACGCCATCTACTCGAAGCGCACTTGGGCAATTGGACGCCCTAAGCCCAGTTCTTGAATCTCTCAACTAGGAAGATGGCTACTCACACCTCATCATTTCGTAAAGAAGTCAAGGCTGCATCCGTCATCCAATGGAACGCCAGAGGACTAAAATCACGCCTTTCAGATTTTCGTCAGTTTGTGTTTACCAACGTGTTACCAATCATCGTCATTTGTCAACCCAATTTGTCGAAACCAATAAGACTGTCGGGGTACGAAGCTGTCATGTCTTCAACGAACGGTGCGTGCAGCAAAATCATCGTCTTTGTTCATCGTGAACTGACGTATGTTGTGCAACCAATCGCACCTCACGATGACAATAAGCATGTCTGCATCACTGTGAAAAAGAACAAACTCATGTTTACTCCTATAGGCGTTTATATATTGCCGTGGAATAATCTCGATTCCAGGAGATTAGCATATTTTGAGAGTGTGTCCTGCACCATGGGTCATCATAGGTGATTTCGATACGCACAATCACGCTTGCGGAAATACGCGGACAAATGCAAGAGGTCGCAGGTTAGCAAACATCGCCTACAGCTATGGCCTTACTCTCCTGAACGACGGCAGCCCCACTTTTCTTCGGTGGGAGAAATACGGCAGCTGCCTCGACCTTGCCTTTGTCTCCAACTCACGAGATACGTCAAGTGGTTTGCAGATGTTGAGACACGAGGACGTGATCACATTCCAATCTACCTTAACATCAAAGGCTTGTCTAGTTATGGTCCATGGACGACCATTCGAGCAGTCCAATGGGCCAACTTCAAATCTGACGTGGCAGATGCTTGCAGCGATGGCCTACGATCTGGGTTAGAGCAAACAATGAAGAGCACAATGCAAAACGCCCCTCACACGGTGACGATATCTTCCACACGAAACGACTTTGATATAGAGTTGGAGCGACTCAGAGCACTGCGACGCCGGGTGGAGCGTCGGTATCGGCGTGCAAAATCAATTCACGATCTTAGGGCAGCCAGGAGGATGGAAAAGAAGATTCGGCGTCCCGTGGATAGATTAGCGTCGGAACGATCGACAACGTTTTGCCAGTCACTAGACCCTCGCAAACCACTCTCACACATTTGGAAAACGGTGCATGGTCTGCGTCACCCTACGGAACAGCGCTTTCCATTCAAAGCGCTCGCGCTATTTTAAAGGAGGCAAGACATCGATGTCGCAGAAGATTTCAGTGCGCAGATCGCCAACCAAGCCACTCGTTCAGATTCTCTAGTGAGAGGTGACGTCCCCCGTTCTCGTGACTACCACACTGGCCTCCCTTTTAGAATGGAGGAGCTCGAGGCGGCACTAGCTCTCTTCAGGTGTTCAACTTCTCCGGGCACAGATGGTATTCCGTACCGAGCCTTGTGCAACCTTGGGGAATTTGTAAGGAGAGAACTGTTGAGCCTCTACAACATCACGTGGCAGGATCGCAATGTTCCTGATGACTGGAAAGTAAGCCGCTTGTTACCCATCTTGAAGCAGGGCAAATCCTCACTAGAACTCACCTCATACCGCCCAATAGCACTGGCCAGCTGCGTAGGGAAGATAATGGAACGGATGATACTAGGCCGCCTGGAGTGGTATCTTGAATACTACAAGATTTATCCGAATTCAATGGCTGGTTTCCGACGCGACCACTCTTCTATTGACAATGTCGTCGATCTAGTTTCGTACGTTCAGCACGAAAGATCCCGTAAGCGACTATCTGCAGCTTTGTTTCTAGATGTGAAAGGCGCTTATGATAATGTACTACATGGAGCCATTTTGGGTGCTCTTGCGGTGGTTGGCCTTGGTGGTCGAGTCTTTCGGTGAATTTCGAGTTACCTGACTGCAAGATTATTCTTTGTGTTAACAGAAGATGACCCAACTACGAGACGCTATACTTCAAGGGGTGTTCCTCAAGGTGGAGTTCTTAGCCCAACGCTATTCAATCTTGCACTAATTGGCCTTGCTGAATGCTTGCCAAGCACCATTAAAATCTCAATATACGCAGACGACATCTGTGTCTGGACTTCGGCAGTAACACGTCCTCAGATACGTTCCCGGCTTCAAAAAGCAGCAACTATGATTGCCAACTACTTGTTAAAACAAGGTCTCAGCATATCACCAGAAAAATGCGCGCTGGTGGCCTTCACTCGCAAAGCAATGACCCCTTACGTCATCTCAATCTGCGGGTGACCGATTTCTTACGCCAAAACCTACCGGTTTCTGGGCATCATTATTGATAGGGACCTCTGTTGGAGTTCGCTTGTGACCTATATGAAGAAGCGCCTGACCGCCATTTCTCAACTGTTCAAGTTTCTGGCAGGAAAGACGTGGGGAATGTCAGTAGACGCAATGATGGAGCTCTACAGAGCCCTATTTCTCTGTTTCCTCAGATATAGCTTGCCCGTGCTTAGCAATACCTGCAAGACCAATGTTCGTGTTCTACAGGCAGTACAAGCCCAAGCGCTGAGAGTGTGCCTCGGTCTGCCCAGATGTACGTCAACGGAAGCCACAATTGCAATTGCTGGTGACTATTCGATACAAACTCACATTGTGATAGAAGTCCTGAAAACACAGATAAGACACTTCCCACATGCTCCCTGTCATCACCTTGCACTGTTGCCTTCAGAGAGGCGCCAAGCATCGTTCGCCAAAATGATTGTGAAATACAACGATAAACTTCCCTCGGGCTTTACTCCTGCATTTAATCCATCCATACCACCTTGGTGTCTTATTCGACCCACTTTACATCTTAGTGTACCAGGGATCCGGAGGAAATCTGAGCTTTCGTCGCCCGTGCTGAAACAACTGTCTCTTCTTCTTTTGCACGAGAAATATTCAGACACCATACATGTATACACCGTAGGTTCCACAAACCACCACTGTTCGTCAGGGGCAGTAGTTGTCCCAGCAACAGGTGTTACCATCAGTTTTAGGACTGACCACTCCACGGCATCTACAGCAGCGGAACTAGCTGCTTTGCGCGCTCCACTCTGTGTGGTCAATCGGGAACCACCGCAACAATGGTCTATTTTCAGCGACTCAAAGGCTCACCTACAATCTGTGCTCTCAGCACTGCGTCGCGAGTCATACGAACAGCTTGTTTTCGAAATTCGATGCCTTCACCACACTTAACACGAGAAAGGACATCATGCGATGCTTCAATGGCTGCCAAGTCACTGCGCATCATAGGGAACGAACGTGCCGATACTGCCGCATGGGCAGCCCTTGAAGGAACACGAGAAGAAGCCATACCACTTTCGCGGACCAATGCTGCCAGTAATCTTCGACTACTTGCGCGTGAAATCACGTTTTCACTCTGGTGCCCACCAAGCATCGATACGAATCGACAACACCACTTGTCCTCTTTGATGGCTCTCCGCATGCCCACTGGACTCGACCGAAGAGAAGCCACCCTTTTTTATCGCTTATGGCTAGGAGTGGCATTTGCAAAATCTTATTCCTTTGTCATAGGAATGGCCGACACCGCTCTCTGTGATGCCTGTCTTGGCGAAGAGACGCTACACCGCATCCTGTGTGACTGTCCGTTGTATGAAATCCAGAGACAGTAACTGGCGTCCGCTTTTGCGCGCATCGACAACAGCCAAATGTCTGTGGACACTATTCTGTCAAGTGCCCGAAAAGACAATGCAACAGAAGGCGAGGAAAGCACTGTTGAAATTCCTACGCGACATGGACTTGAATAAGCGACTGTAATAGCAATGTCACACACCGCGAAAGACAAGACTGGACTATGACTGAGTGTGCGTGCGTGTGCTGCCGAATGTGCTGTGTTTCTCTCTTTCCTCTCTGCTCACTATCTTTCATCTCCCCCATCCCTCTCCCGTGCGCAGTGTAGCATACCGGCTGCCTATAGGCTCGTTAACCTCCCCGCCGTTCTTTTCCCCCTGTTTTCGTTCCTTCCGTCCTTGGGCTGTCCAGAGCACCTACGATGCGGCGGTAGGTCTCGGCCTTACTGTCCCATCGTTGGAGCGTCCCGCTGTGTGCTAGGGTGCATGCATTCGGGCTTTCACAATAAAGTTTTCCCAAACTAATCATCCTGAATATTAAGGTGAATCCTTTTATAGAATATTATCAAGTGTCCGGCAGTATCTTCGTTCTCTTCATGTGCACTGCATACCATGTCTTCCCCTTCATACTTGGCACCATAAGTCTTGGTACACAATACCCCCGTTCTGACTTCAATATGTGGAGAAGTACACTAAGAATCCTTTCCTTTGCAATTTCCTGCTTAAAAGTTCGATGCATCTCTAGTACCGACTTCATCACGCCTATTCTCCACATATTAGTCTCCGTTTCCTTCGCCTTCTTAACTGATAGTTCTTTCGGTTTAGGCTCCCTGCTGTTTTATAAGTATTTACCCGTTCATTTACTGGTTGGCTTCCACCAATTTGTGTTGTCATTCCTCAAGTACAAATAGCTAAAAACCATCCTAGCCTAATGCTCCTCCACCACCTTTCTCAATCGCTCTTCAAATTTTAT
Organism: Rhipicephalus annulatus; assembly: GCA_013436015.1. Lineage (NCBI taxonomy): Eukaryota > Metazoa > Arthropoda > Arachnida > Ixodida > Ixodidae > Rhipicephalus > Rhipicephalus annulatus. Next base: position 54,381 of record WOVY01005521.1, read on the forward strand.
CTTGCTGCTAGTTTCCCTGCCCTCGAATGATGTTCATCTCATATCACCTTTTACTCTCTGATTTGGCATATTCCCGTGAACTCCTAAAGCCAGCTTACCCCGTTCACGTTGCTTCATTTCTCATCTTGCTGGAATCTTTCATCTCATGCACAGGGTCGCATTGCTGAACGTCATACCAGGAAACATGACCCCTTTCCCGATTCCTCTGACCACATCGAACCTATTGCAGTTACACAGTGCCCTGGTTTTCATCACTGCTGCATTCCTGTTAACCTTATATGTTGCGTATCGTTCAAGTTTTCTTAGGTATTCGGCCTCATTGTTTACTTGAATGCTCGGATGTTTGTATTCATCTGGCATGGAATGGATGAATGCATGGATGGACGGATAAACGGACGGATGGATGAACGGACAGATAGATGGATGGATGAATAAAAGAATGAATGGATGGATGGATGGATGGATGGATGGATGGATGGATGGATGGATGGATGGATGGATGGATGGATGGATGGATGGATGGATGGACGGACCCGGATGTGCACTTTCAATCGGGCACCTCATGCTACCTAATCATAAAGTCAAGTACTAACACTGTGTGTTGAAGGATTGAATCTCACATGCGCCTTGATTTGAGCTACCAATCGGTTAGCCTCCTCCTGGTTATTTCTACCGATTTAAGTCTATTTTGCCTTCACCGTCATTGAATCCCAATGTTTCGAAAATTTGAGAGCCATTATCTTCGACTATGGGGTAGAACCCTTTACAGAACATTATCAAATGTTGAGCCGTTTCCTCTTGCTCTGCACACGCACAATATAACGTGTCTGTGCCTTCGTATTTGGCTCGGTAGGTCTTAGTCCGCAATAGTACCGTTCTGGCCTCGAATAGCAAAGAACTACCCCAAAAATTATTGTAGAACTTTTCGTTTGCAAGTTCCTGCTTGATAGTTTGGTAGGTCTCCAGTGACGATTTCTTAAGCATTCCAGTCTTCCACATGCCTCTCCTAATTTCTTTATGTTCTTCTTAACCGATGTTTCCTTTTGGATGGATGTATCCCGCTGTGCCCTTTAGATCGGGTGGTGGCTTACGCCACCTGACCGATCACCGGTCGGATGAAGGGACAGATGGACTTACGGACGGACGGACGGACGGATGGATGGATGGATGGATGGATAGATAGATGGATGGATGGATGGATGGATGAATGAATAAATGGATGGATGGATGGACGGACGGACGGACGAACGGACCCCGATGTGCCCTTTCAATCGGGCACCTCATGCTGCCTAATCATAAAGTTACACACTACCACTGTGTGTTTTAGTATTGAGTTTCACTCGCGCCCAGATTGTAGCCACCAATCAGCTAGCCGCCTCCTGCTTAATTCTACCCGTTTAGAGTCTATATTGCCTTCAGGGTCCCTAAATCCCAATGCTTTGAAAAACTTGGCGCAATTTTCTCCAACTATAGGGCGGAGCCTTTTACAGAACATTATCTGATGTTCAGCCACTTTCTCCTCTTCTGCACACTCACTACACACCGTGTCTGTGCCTTCGTATTTTGCTCGATACGTCTTGGTCGGCAATACTCCCGTTCTAGCCTCAAAAAGCAGAGAACTACCCCGATAATTATCGTAAATATTTTACCTTGAAATTTCCTGCTTAGAAGTTCGGTAGCTCTCCAGTTATAATTTCGTAAGCATTCCCATCTTCCACATGTTTCTCTCTGTTTCGTTCATCTTCTTCCTAACCGATGTCTCCTGTTGGCTTGGTATTCTGATGTTGTCTACGAACTTGCTTGACAGTTTTTCAGTTCGCTTCCTCCATTTAGTATCAACATTTTTCATGTACAAGTAGGTGAAATCTTTCCTAGACCGACGCTCCTCTGCGATTTTTCTCAATCGCTCCTGAAATCCTATCTTGCTGCTAATTTCTTTCTACTCAAACGACGTCCATCCCATGTCACCCTGTACCCCCTGATTTGGGGTATTCCTGTTTGCTCCCAAACCAAGTCTACATATGCCACGTTGTCTAACTTCCAATCTTGCTTAAAATTCTGATTTCTCGCACAATACCGCATCTCCGAACGTGAAACCTGGACCGTGCCACCTTTCTAAATCTATCTCACAACGTCATGCCTGTTGTAGTTCCACAGCGTCCTATTTTTCATTACAGCTGCATTCCTGGTGCTCTTAGTCATTACGTATCTTTCGTGCTCCCTTAAATACTCAGCCTGGTTATTTATCCGCACGCCCAAATATTTGTATTTATGCACTATTTCTAGCGTGACTTCCTGTATCTCATGCTCACTTAACATTAAAATCATGATTGCCGATTTTTCCTAGCTGAAATTCAAATTTAACCAATCTTCCTTATTGCCCCGCCGCGGTGGTCTAGTGGCTAAGGTACTCGGCTGCTGACCCGCAGGGCGCGGGTTCGAATCCCGGCTGCGGCGGCTGCATTTCCGATGGAGGCGGAAATGTTGTAGGCCCGTGTGCTCAGATTTGGGTGCACGTTAAAGAGCCCCAGGTGGTCTAAATTTCCGGAGCCCTCCACTACGGCGTCTCTCATAACCATATAGTGGTTTTGGGACGTTAAACCCCCGCTATAATCATCATCATCAATCTTCCTTATTACCACAGATGTCTATCAATCCCTGCAGGTCTTCCTTGTTGTCGGCTATTATTACTACATCATCTGCATACACCGCCAATGGTAATGACTGTTCAATGTGTTTTCCTTGCTTGGCAAAAGAGAGGCTCACGCCCAGCCGACTCCCCTCTAATTTGGCTCCTAGTCCCTGGAGATACATCAGAAATAACAAAGGTGACAAGAGATATCCCTGTCGAAGCCAGCGTTGTATTTCTGTAGACAGCTACGGTGTTTGTAAACAAACTGACTCGGCCCGAACTTCCGGTGTGCCACTTCCGGTAGGGCTTCTTCAATGGTCCCAGCGGTGTTTTCGTGGCGTGTTTGAGTTTCTGCTCTAATATTTCTTGCTCATTCCTAAGGATGAATTGGGTGCCACGTCTAGCGGCCACATGAAGGGGCTGGATGTAGTGCACGAAAAGTGCAGAAGCGGCCACTGCTGCAGGCAACACGGCTCGCGTGGCCGAAGGGCGCCGCACAAAATATCTGCCGTGGTTGACCCGACGAGAGCAGCCCCCTCCTCCGTGTTGACTTTGGCAGTGGCTGCGCGTGCAGGAGAAGCTCGTCAGCGAACTTAATAAGGTCCGCTGGTTCTGCATGTCGATGTGGATGCACTTTGAAGACACGTACAAAGAATTGACAGCGCACACCTGTGTTTTACCTTTCCGCGTTTTCAAAGCGCACCCACATTGTCGACATGCAGGAGAAGAATTGCCCGATTTATAGTGAAGTTGTTCAATTAAGCTTTTAGGCTAGAACTGAAAATCTTCCTCCTGTCAAACCCCGAACATATGTGTGTTTTCGTCTAAGCACACAACCTCTAGATTTATTACAACCTCTTATTTTTGCGCCTGTGTCACGCCGGGCACTCTCTAGATTATCGGTGTACGGAATTTTTTGCGTTCCGAAGTGTTCATGTGACCGAAAAAATATAAAATGTACTGGTTATGTGATGAGCGATGACATTCACTAAGGCTTGGTCACGCGAACTATTAAGGTTTACTCACGAGTAAGCTATTCATGAATAAAACTTTCAAGTTGAACCCACCCAACTCATATTCACACCGAAAGCTAAATGAGCTAGAATGCAGCAATATTAACTAGTGGCTGAAAGACAGGCGATGAGTCATTTGCTCGCGCAGATGAGTGCCTATTCGCTGGCGTCGCTTTCAAATAAAATCAAATGCAACTACAACCATACGTGGACACCACGACGTACACAGTGCGGCGATTCATGTAGAGCATCGCTTCTTTGTGCCCAATGTTAGTTCAAACAGTACGCATCGTTATTATCATTGAAACTCTACGACAAACACCTTTGTGATAGAATTTCAGCGTTTGCTTTCACGTTTTGTTACCCATTTCACGCGTCAGTACACGTATCTACCACGAATGGGAGACGACAGCGACTGATGTGTTCCTAGTAACCATAACCTTCGAATAACCTAAAGTCTAAGTATCGTCTCTGTGCCAATAGTGTGCGCTGAGCTTTACATTGCCTTTATTTAAGTGGGAAGAACAAGCCTACGCACTCTTAATGGGAATCCAGTTTGCACTCGTGGTCAAAACAAAACGTTTTGACTAGCATACAAAATGAGTTCTGCCTTGCCGACATGATCCTGGCTTGTCAAAGCTGTGGCCGAGTTGCGAGTGTTATATCGCAAACAATTTTATCCGCAGAAAATGTCAGAACACAAGCAGCCGCGGCTAAAACCACGCAAAAACACGCAAGAACAAGCTAAACCGGATGTTTCTTGGGTGGTTTTCTGGTGAAAGAACAATGTTGCCGGAGATCTGCAGGTTCTGGTGAAACCGTCTATAGGTTCGGATACCTGTTCTTCACATTTGATAACTACCTTGTTACTGTTATAGACATCTTTTTGAAGAGTAGTTATTCCACCTTCCACATCTATTGTGTCCAGTATTCCTCACAAGTCTTCTTGAATCCCACTATTGTAACCTCCCTTGATATCTAGAAATGCCAGCCACAGCCTGGGTTCTTCCGCTATTTCATTACACTGCATCAATGAAAACACCTTGACCTCCAACCTTCTTCGTTCACGAAACCAATCTTGTAGTTCTCCCGGCATCTCCTTATTCTGCACCCATGTCTTTAGTCTTTCATTTATCAACTGCATCACCAGCCGATAAACTACTGATGTCTATGTAACAGGACGGTAGTTGTTTGTATCGAATTTGTCTTCCTGTCCTTTATAGATCATGCTCATCCTGCCTAGTTTCCACCCATTCGGAGCTTCACTATTACTGCTTTTTTCGCTGCCTCTTCTAATGTTTGCTCAGAGTTTGGTCCTAGTTTCTTTATTAGCAAGATTGGGATGCCACCAGGGCCTGTTGATGTGCTATTAGGAACTCTTTTCTCTACCCTTTCCCACTCTCGTTGTTCCAGTGCAGCCACTGAGCTAATTGGTTCATACCCATCTAGTACAGTGCATGCAGCGTTTTCTTGATGTTTAAATTTTTCTGTCATCAATGCTTTTATGCATTTTATTGCCTCATCCCCTTCTAGTCTGACCCCTTGAACTGTAGTGTGCGTGGACGTTAGGCAGGGTTGGAGGGAGACGAAGGTGTTAGAAATAAAAAAGATTGCTGAAACCCCAGCCTTGTGCAAGTGTGTATCAATACAAATTGGCGCAGCCACGTACATTTTCTACGCGGACATTCAAGATGTGGGTGGACTTCACCATTGGAGCGAATCAACGGGGTTGCATCCGGATCTTGACTCCAGCGCCTCCAGATGAAGAGGAACTAGCTCTTCTGGAAGCAGTGAGCACTGTCGCATTTGTTTCCTATATAAGCACTATAATGAAGCTCACTCCTGACCGTTTACCTGCTAAAAGAACAGTGAGCATCAACACGAAACTTCAGGACTATGAGAAGTTCGCGCTGACTCCAGTAAGAAACGGCGCGAAGCCTGCTACCACTGCTTCGCCTGACAGTTCCGTCGAGCTTATCAACAAGTTTCTTGAACTGCACCAAGAACAAAATAGGCAGCAAGATGATTTAATGTGCTTGCATGTAAACGCGAATGAAAGATTAAGCAGACCTAATCGCGAACATGTGAAGTCAGACATGTTGGACGGAGGGTATAGTACTCCCGAGTCCTGGCTCACGTTTTACGAGTATGCAGGCCATGAAAACTACTCGCACAGCCACGAAGATAAAGTGCAAAACATGCAATTATTCTTACCAGGAATAGCGAAGAGTTGGTACCAATGGCGTGTCAACGCTCACAGCAACAAACCATGGATAGAGTGGAAAGCAAGCTTTCTGAGCTCCTTCAGCGAGAAAAAGCTGTTGCTATGGGAAAAAGCAATCACGGTAAAATACAGGTCTGGATCCGCACTCAGCTATTTCCATGAGAAAAGGCGGTTGCTACAGCTGGCGGACTCATCTTTGTCTGAGACGTCAGTGGCTCCGCTTATCAATGGTTTCAGTCCGGACCTCCAGAAGTAAATACAAATGCCAGGACACAAGACGGTTGAAGAAGCTCTGCAGGGAATGCAAAACGTCTACCTCCAGGACTTAGGAACCCACCGTCAACCCATGACACCTGCTGCAAGGAATACAGGGGCCACACGAGCTGAGGAACGACACCCTCTTGCAAACTTATTACCTACTGCAACACCCGTGTCCTTTTTGACCGATCAGGGAGGCTCCGACCATGGCGTGAGCAAGATGACGTAAAAAAAAACTAAATAGAGAGGGTCTTGGCTTCCACCCGACGACATCAAGAAAAGCTGTTTATTTGTCTCATACAAGTCTACAGTATATATTTGCTTTGTTGATGGAAAGGAATGGAGTGCGTTAGCTGACAGCGGAGCAAGCGTCATTGTTATAAACGCAAATATTGTTGAAAGGGCGAAAATAAAAGAGGAAAGACCAGTAGAAGTACATGGATACGATGGAAGGCGAGATGTTCACGATTAATGAACGTGTATAACCATATCGTGTCTCGTCAACACTGTCACTGCGCAAGCACTAGTACTCGACGGCGTGCCGTATGAATTACTGCTTCCACGTCCAGTCATTAGTGCACTTCGCCCTAATATCTACTGGACAGGAGATATTACCACAGAAAAAAAGCGCCACACTATCAACGCCACAGTTTCACCTTCAAGAACTCTGCAGAAGCCATCGTCAGGTGAAGATGTTAGGACGCTTTACCCAGAATTGCTGTGCTTGAAAGGATATCCTACGGCAACTACAAAGTTTGAGGTGCCATTCCAGCTCAGTGATACCACGGTGATGAGAAAAAAGCCCTCACGAGAGAAGAAATTGTGGCTTCAGAACGCGATTCAAAATATGTTGGATGCGCAGATCATCCGTTCATTCACGTCTACGTTCACTTCACCCATCACCATTGCACCAAAGGAAGATGGAATTCTTCGACTCTGCGCGTACCACAAACAAATTAATAAGCAGACTGAACTTTTCCGTTTTCTATGCCAAGTATGGACTCTATCATAGATGGCACGGGTGGCTGCAGAGTTTTCTCGCGCATTAACCTGTGTAAAGGATTTTGGCAAGTTCTGATTTCTGAAAATTCCAAGAAATATGCAGCCTTCATCACGCCCTTTGGCATCTAGGAGTATAACCGACTCACATTTTAATGGAAGAACTGACCCGCTGGCTTCCAGAAAATGATGAACGACATCGTAAGGTCATTTCTAGGGAAGTTTTGTAACGTCTCCATAGACGATATAACAGTAAACTCCCGCAACGATCAAGAGCACTCAAACCATCTGGCTAGTGTACTTGAAGTACTTTGTGACGCCGAGCTCAAAATTAATGACATTAAGAGTAAGTTTTTCCAAAGTAAAGTGGTGTTTCTTCGAAGAGTACTTAACGGCCAAACCAAGACAACAAGACAGGAATCAGTCGAACGAATCGCAAAAAAGCAGAAGCATTATGACCTGCACAATTTGAGGGTATTCCTGGGTCTTGCAGGGTATTCCCGGCAATACATTAGAGATTATGCGACGAAAACCAAATGCCTCACAGAAATGACTAAGAAGAAAGAGCTATTGCAGTGGACAGCAGAGTGTCAATCTGTTTATCAGAGCCTTGTGCCCATTAATTCGGCGCATCCGGTCCTGAATCTTCCAGACTTCAAGTTGCCCTTTGAATTGAATACCGATGCTTCTTATTATGGCACAGGTGCAGTGCTTTACCAGAGAGATACCGACTCTCCACGGAGCCGCCAACAGTGGATCATCGGGTACTATTCATCCACCTTTTCAAAAACGCAACTGAACTACACGACTGCAGAGAACGAAGCTTTGGCAGTCTTAATCACCGTCTGTTATTTCAGACCTTACCTGAATGGCAGGAGCATCACGTTCTTTACGGATCACCAACCCGTAACGTACATCCTTAACATCGCCGAACTTCGAGGAAAAATTGCTAGGTGGGTGAGTAAGCTACAGCAGTTTATTTTCGTGGTCCACCACAAACCAGGAGAACACCTCAAGGACGCAGATGCGCTTTCAAGACTTGCGGAAATTTCTGATCATTGTTGTGGGAGGAAACTGAAGAACTTAAGTTCTACAACTGAAAGTTCACAGTCCCAGAAACAATGGTGCCTCGAATTTTGGAACTCTATCACGACACCCCGCACTCAGGTGGGCATAATGGCTTTCGGAGGACATATAACAAGATTCGTCAGCGTTTCCAGTGAAAACACATGAAACAGGACATTCAACAGTATGCTCAGTCTTGTCATCAATGTCAAGTTCTCAAAGCCAAGTACCTTCAGAGAACGGACTAGATGGTTTTGCTTCAACATTCCGACGTACCATTTGAAGTCATTCATTGACATTTCGCAGAGCTCCAGAAGAAGGCTGCAGGAGTAAGAAAAACGCAGTCTTTCCTAGTGGCAATAGACCAGTGCAGAAGAATAGTGGCTGCACGACTGGGAAGGGAAGACGCAAGTAGTGTGATTGCTCTTTTGAGTCGAGAGATGTTTAAGAATACGAAAATAGTAATATCAAATAATAGACCAGCATTTCTCAGTCAGCATTTGCAATATTTGCGAAGAACGAGTAGTTGTATTGGGATGCTGTGCTCTGTACCATCCTGCAGGAAATGGCATGGCTGAAAGAATCGTTCGGGATTTGAAGCAGTTCATTTTATTGTACTGAGGCTTTCAGGGCGGATGGAAGTGCTGCTTGGAGCAGCTGTTGCTGTTCACAATCGGTCGCACACTGCGAGCTTCGCTGGTAGCCCATATTTTGCAGCTTTTGGAAAGGTACCCGTTCTTCCTTCTGATCAAGAAATTCGCATTGCAGACCACCTGCAATTGTGCGAAAAAAACTTTGGAAGCCTACCAGCGATACCGGGAAAATATGAAGAAAAACTTTGACCGCCGCTACCACACGCGGATACCTCAGATACAACTGAATGATCTGGTGCTCGTCAGAAAAGGCCTTCCAGGCACAAAGCAGGTGTACATGGGACCTTATCTCGCGGTCCAGATCACAGTACAACAGGGCGTCCTCAAAAGGGTTGGTTACACAAAAAATGATGGTGTGTGGAGTTCACGACCATTGTAAACGTCTTCATGTATCACCCCAGGAGGGATGAGTCTTCAAAGAGGGGGAGTGTACGTGGACGTTAGGCAGGGTTGGAGAGAGACGAAGAGTAAGAAGGTGTTAGAAATAAAGAACATTGCTGACACCCCATCCTAGTTCAACTGTGTTTCATTACGTGTAGTTATATACCTCTGTTTCATGCTTGTCTTATTACTCAGAGAATTGAGATGGTTCCAAAACTTCGCAGCTGCCTTTATATCCTTTTGTTTACTTCTGCCATCTATTGGGCTCCCTTTCTTCTAATCATGTCACTGATCAAATCGCATGCTTCTCTTCTGCTGCTCAAAAATTTGTTTCCTTTTCTTTTGATATCATCTTCCGGTTCAACCCTCTATTTAGCATAACTGTGTTTTCTAGAGGCTTTCTGACGTCTTACTATGGCTCTCTTGACTTCCTCATTCCACCAGCTCTTGGGTTTGTGTCTGCTTTTCCCGGTTGATTTGACTCGTACCTTAGCAAGCTCTAACTCAAACAATCGAGTTACATTTGTGTACTTCCACTCTGTTTTATTATCCTCGGTGATCATTTTTTTTTTCAATCTCTTTAGTTGATATTTCGATTTGCCTTTCTGAATAAATATTACCGTGTGGTAGCTCGTAATGCCACCTTTCCAATTTCATTCCTCGTCCGAAAGTCAGCTTTATACGCTTGTGATCACTGCCTAAGCTTCTGGACTCATATTCATCCATTTTCATCACCTTTAGCCGATCATACAGCCTATGTGACATCATTGTGTAATCTATCTTCGACTGCTGTCTTTCCACCTCCCATTGTTATCTGCACTTCGCATTCCTCGGTGCTGCTGCAAATGATTTAATTAGGCCTTTCACACATACCCATTAGCATTCTGCCTGTTGGGTCAGTATATCTATTCATATATTCTAAGTGCGCATTCATATCTTGTAATATAGTTAACTCGAACTCTTCTAGTTCGTCAATGTCACTTTCTATGCACTGCTGCCCCGCCACGGTGGTCTAGTGGTTAAGGTACTCGGCTGCTGACCCGCAGGTCGCGGGATCAAATCCCGGCTGGGGCGACTGCATTTCCGATGGAGGCGGGAATGTTGTAGGCCCGTGTACCCAGATTTGGGTGCACGTTAAAGAACCCCAGATGGTCAAAATTTCCGGAGCCCTCCACTACGGCGTCTCTCATAATCATATGGTGGTTTTGGGACGTTAAACCCCACAGATCAATCAATCAATCAATCAATTCTATGCACTGCACTATTTGTTTGTTTTCTTCTCTGGCTTTTGTCCCTGTCCACCAGTATACAAAACCCAGGAGCGTCCTTTGCCCTGTCACTTTCCCTTTTATCCATAAATGTGCCTTGCACTCCTGCATGACCTTTTGCCAGTCTTACTTTTATGAATAAACGCCCCAATACCACCCCCTTTCTGCTGCCTTCTGTTCTACTACAATATTCCTATGCGCAGTCCGGATCGTTTGGTGGTTGTTCCATGTCCCTATGATGTGTTTCTACAAAAGCATATACCGTCGGCCTCTTCTCCCTTAGCTGTTCTCCTATCTCTCCCCACTTCAAGCTATTCCTTCCACCCTGCATCTTAATATACCCTACGTCTGAATTGACGCGGCCCTCGTGGCTACGTCGATTTCTGCCCCGGACTCTACGTGTCTCAGATATTGGTGCCACTTTGGAATCGTACCAGTCTATATCACCTGTCAAACAGTACCCCTGGTTGTTTCACTCGTTACTAGCTATCTTGGACCCCGAAGGGCCCGCGTGTCCCCAAAAAAGCTACTGCACGTCCTGCAAATCACCAACCCACCTCCTTGCCTAGCCTTCCATCGAAGGGAATTCTGTCTCATTGAAAACCACCCCACATATGCACATGTCTGTTTATTTCCACCAACTCAAAGCCTTTCTCTTGACTCATATGCCATATCTCTTGGTTTGCGTTGACAACTGCTCTTTGCAAGTAGCTGTCACGCACCGGTACCTCCGCTATCGTCCATATATCTATCTGTACCTGAGAAGAAATGGCGCGCCTGTCATCGACCCCTTTCACCGGTGTGGTCGCTAGTCCTGCCGTATCTTCATTTAAGACATCGTTTAAACCACCTGCAATATTGACGAGTTTTTGTCTGTCAGCTGTATCATTAAGTTTTGCACTCGCTTGCCTCATGACTGCTTCCAGTTTGCGTTCTCGGAACGGCCCTACTGCAACTCTCTTCTCACATCTTACCCTCTCTTTGATTGCTTCTGCGAATCGATTTAAAGTCGAGTGCCCGGTGATTATCACATGCTGTGACTTTTCAGCTGGAGCGTCCAGAACCTGGGAGTTAAATGCACCTGTGACGCCGGCTGCTTTGTCCCCTCTCAACCGCACCACTACTTCGCTGAAGCTGGGTCTTGTGACCATTGAACCGGCTCAACATGTTTTTTTCCGAACTTGCATCCTCTTCTTTCTCCACCGTTCTGGTTGCCGGAGCTCTACCATTCTCTTTGTCGGCCACTCCTTTGTTCATCTTCGCTGGTGCCTCCTCGGCGGAACTGAGCCTTCCTTCAATAGCCGTCGTTTTTTTCTTGATCTGTCACCAACGCACTCTTCAGCTCGGTGATTCTCATCAGCAGTTCACTCTGGGCCACCATCATTTTTTCCATCTTTTCCTCGGCCTCACATTGCCTACATTTGGAGTCAGCCTCCTCTCCATACACTTGTGCAATTGCGTTAATTTCCAAACACCCCACATCCTGAACATTTTACTACCTTTTTAGCGATGTCTTTTGGACACCAATTGTCCTTATTATTTGTCCCACTCTATAATTACAAAGCACGGCATACGACGAGTCCTGTCATACGAAAAAAAGAAAGTCTAAGCTCTATAACGAAAATTTGCGTGTTTGGTGCACAGGCGCCTCCCTGATGGGGTGGCAAGAGTAATTAACACACACACAGACAAGTCAGTACCTGGTGACTGACCACCGAAAAAGCCGTACAATGTAATAAGTGCTACGAAGGTTTCAACTGCTGCCTTATTATTTATAAAAGCAAGCTCGAAACATGCAAATCCACTTATCTGCCCAGTCAACCGGGAGCGCTCAAAAAACGCGTCCATCCACCGCGCCAGTCCGAACTCAAGCGGTGGCGCGCCATCTAGTGAGCGCTCTTTAAATGAAGAGCACAGCTGTGCCTCTAGGAGGAGCAATGAGCACTAGCGTTCACACCAGCGCAACTACGAGAGACAACCCCCCAGCAAAAGGAGCAAGCTCCTAAATATCGCGACCATCTCCCGCGAATGTTAGCCACTTGTTGATGCAAAGCAGTGGGCTATGGTGAACTGTATTATAACTAGAATGTGATCTAGTGGCGTGACCGGCAGACCGCGGCTTCTATCTCGGTGGCCCAAAACGACACGGACGGCCGCTGGGATTTATAACGGCTAGACTGCGTCTGTTCATGGCATGTGCTCGAGGCGAGCGCGCGCCCGCGTCGTCTTCGCTGGATAGCGTGGGCAACGCGCGCGTCAATCAGAGCGTGTGCGTGAGTATGTGTGTGAGTTTGACGCCTTGAGCCACCACCACCTGAAGAAATTTTGTCAATGCTTGGAAGCTCTACCACCTATGCCAACGGGCTGACGACGCTGGTTGCGTTGTGCGCTGTGGTGCTGTGATGGCACACAACGCAACCGACACCGGCATTCTGTGGTGCGTTTGCATCGGCATTGCAGTCTCTGCAGCATTACTTGACTGACTACGACGAGAAACAACGAATGTTGCATCGTCCTCAGTGTGCCGTCGGGCTCTTTGGAGTTGTGATATGTGCTGCTTGTGGTTCTGCTCGTGTTTCTTGGTGAGTGACCAGATTGTTCGCAGCTACGGTGCCAAGAAAGTGCTGTGTCCTCATTTTTGTGGAAACCGGTGAATGCAAGCCGCGAGTGCATGTATTTGTCTTTCCGTCTGACAAATGTGCATGGAAAGCATAGATACGGGCTATCCTGAGGAATAGTGTTAGCCCAACAAAACGTGAAAAATAAATACGCTACTTTTCTTTCGTTTTGTGTATTGTTACCTTTCATCATCATCATCACCATCATCATCATCATCAGCCTGACTACGTCCACTGCAAGACAAAGGCCTCTCCCATGTTCCGCCAGTTAACCCGGTCCTTTGCTTGCTGCTCCAATTTATACCCGCAAACTTCTTAATCTCATCTGCCCACATAACCTTCTGTCTCACCTTGACCCGCTTTCCTTCTCTGGGAATTCAGTTAGTTACCCTTAACGACCAGCGGTTATTCTGTCTACGCGCTACATGCCCGGCCCATTTCCATTTCTTCTTCTTGATTCAGCTATGATATACTTAACCCCCGTTTGTTCCCTAATCCACTCTGCTCTCTTCTTGTCTCTTAAGGTTACACCTACCATTTTTCTTTCCATTGCTCGCTGCGTCGTCCTGAACTTAAGCTGAACCCTCTTTGTAAGTCTCAAGATTTCTGCTCCGTAGCTAAATACCAGCAAGATACAGCAGTTATATACCTTCTTCTTGAGGGAGAGTGGCAATCTACCTCTCATAGTTTGAGAGTGCTTGCCAAATGTGCTCCACCCCATTCTTATTCTACTAGTTACTTCATACTTCTTTAGTATCTTTTAGTGTTACCTTTAGTATCGTATTATTCTGTATCACATTTATCTCATTCGTGTGTTTCGAAGTACGCGTTGAGACCGATGCAATAAACGGGAAGCATAATGCCATTGCTTTTTCAAAGGCGGTGCATTTCTTATCGATCATCGGTCACTTGAGCGTATATATCTATCGATATATCTATATAATATCTATCTATCTATCTATCCCCTGCACAGCATAACCCATGCCGACCATCAGCGAAGGCAAATCGCAAAAAGCTCCGGAAACAAATAAACAGAAAACATGCAAGAGGAGGTGAAGTGCGAGTTTCCTGGTGGTCTCGTTCGTAATGAAGTACGTTAGATCATCAATTTACCTCCTTCTCCCTTCATTTATCCACGTTATTATTTATGTAAAATTGAGGTCACAGAAACATTTTACTCTTTTTAAATGTGAAACATTTCTTAGCGAACTTCGACGAAATTGAGCGTATCTATCTATCTATCTATCTATCTATCTATCTATTTATCTATCTATTTATCTAACTGCCTGTGACTTTTAGCCCTCCTGGCCGTTCCGATAATGGCGGTCAATACCGAACTAGGTGTGGCATAACATGACTGTATGAAGAACATATCTGGCTATTCACAACAGGAAAATCATGAGATGTATGTCATGAATGTAATGATTTACATTTCATGGACCTGCAGCTCTCGCGGTGGTTTCGTTCACAAGGCGCCCGTTGAAAAACTGGTCCAGTATGACATGATTGCATGGCGAACACAAGCGACTGACCCTAACATGAAAGTAATGACATGCGTGTCAAGTAACAACATGACTACAAGCTACGCCCATGATGCACTCGCAACTGTTTCGCTAGCGTCATATATACCAAATTTGTTATTACGGTACGTGAATGGATGACGAAGGTGTGTGACCGGTGCATACATGATAATCATGAGATGCGTGTCATGTAACAACATGACTACATGCCACGCTCATGTTGCGCTGGCGGCCCTTTCGCTAACTTCACACATGCAAATTTTTTAGTACGTTACGACGATGGATGACGAAGGTATGTGACTGGGTGCAAACAGACTGGGTGCAAACATGACTGGGTGCAAACTGGGTGTAATTATGAGATGCGTGTCATGTGAGAACATGAATACATGCACAGCCAAGGCGCCAATACATTTCGAAGTGACGCGATGCGCGTGCTCGCGGGCGTTCATTTTGTCACGTCACGGCAGGGTCGCCACGCCAGCCACCGGTCCTGCCATATACTCTTAGGCGCACGCCGCGCTGCGTGGCTTTGACACATGCGCGTTTCAGCTCGTCCAGCGTCCCTCCATCAAGCAAAGAGGGAGACGCAGCATTGTCTAGGTAAGGCATCGGCAAGAAATGCGCCGGTTGCCATGGGGCCACGACGACAGATGCTGGTCGCCCCGGTCGCGGCTAGGTGTCAGACAATAGAGTGCTCGCGTTTTGCTAGTGTAGCGGTGCCGTGCCAAGCATGCGCGCGTAAACGTTACATTGGAGTGTATTGGGGCCTTCCTGACGTGCTCGCAGCCGTTTTGCTAGCTCAACATATACCATATTTGGTGTTACGGGACGTCAAGAAATAGCGAAATATATGACTGGTGCAAACATATAATCCTGACATGCGTGTCATGTAGGAACATGACAACTTACTACGCTCATAGCGTGCTCGTGGCCGTTTGCGAGCTCCACATATACGAAATTTGTATCACGTGATATGGATAGATGACGAAGATAAACGACACATCCAAACGTGATATTCATGACGAAGAAGTCGGACCATCATTTACATCCACCTCGTAACCTTGTGCTGATGTTAAACTGACATATCAACCTATCTTATTCGTGCGTCGCATATCATCGATTCCCACTTTACGTTGAATCTGCCAATTCTTTGTCATTAGTAGATGATCGAAATAATTTTTTGTCCGAGTGATATAGACAAGAGGGCCAGTGACGGCCAGAAGGAAATCCTAGCGCACACGAGACGCGCTTTTTATGTCTCCTGTCTATGTGCATGCTTCTCAACATGTGTTCTTGTGGGACGCGTACCGCGCTCTTGTGGGCCGTGGGCCGCGTAAAAAAAGCGAAGCCGATGAGTGTCTTTTGCAGGCCGAATTATAGCACTTCCAGTTCTAACATGCTACTCTACCGCACGGGTGCTGGTGGAATCTGCTGCATTTCTCGCCAGTACTAGAGTAGAGTCTGTACTTTGTGAGATATCCCACACCAACGAACATGTAGCCTTTGACATGTCGAAGCGGAGAACGGATACTTATCGCTTTCCTCCGCGTCACCCAATTATTAACCGAGCGCTTCGAAGGCGTCGCTCTTTGCAGCTCTCAGATTGACGATCTCCGCAGATAGTGGTAGCGCCAATTCCGGAGGGCTGACAAGCCTCTTGACTGAAGCTTCAACCGTGTGAGAACATCATTTCGAGCCAAGATATATCTTGCACGAATATTTGCATGTCCCCGAGAAAATTCCTGAGAAATATCCCGAAAAAAAAGCATCTTTAGTTCCTGGCGCTGTGGACACGCTTTCGCCAAGTTGTCCACGCAATGACTAACCTAGGAATTTTACGTTTGCATGAAGCAGATAGCAAAAGCGCGTGAGGATTAACCACATCCGCAGCTCTGCAGGAGTTCGCTTCCGCCCGGCAGCGCAGCAAAAGCTGGCATAAATGTATGGGTGAATGTATCCGCTTACGCTCTTTCAATCAGGCGGCGGCTAATGTCACCTAGTCATAAAGTTAGGCACTATCACTATGTGTTGAAAGATTTAATTTCACTCACACCTTGATCATAGCCACCACTCAGTTGACCTCCTCCTGGTTATTTCAACACGCTTAAAGTCTATTTCGCCTTTACTTTGTCAGACCCCACTGCTTTGAAAAATTGCTCGCCATTATCTTGGACAATTGGGTGCAGCCCTTAACAAAACATCAAATGTACAGCCATTTCCTTGTCCTCTCCACACGAGCTACATAATGTGCCCGTGCCTTCGTATTTGGGTCTGTACTTCTTGGTCCGCAATACTCCCGTTTTTGGCCTTGAATAGCAGAGAGCTACCCCCAAAAATGATCGCTGGTCTTTTCTTCTTCGCTTTCCTGCATGAACGTACGGAAGGTCTCAAGTGATCATTTTGTAAGCATTCCATCTTCCACATGTTCCCCTCTGTTTCCTTCGCCTTCTTCTTAACCTGTGTTCTCTTAGGCATGTTATTCTGCTGTTGTCTAAATACTTTCTTCATATTTTTAGTTCGTTTCTTCTATTTAGTATAGACATTCTTGATGTACAAGTAACTGAAAACTTTCCTAGCCCAACGCTCCTCTGCCGTTTTCTGAATCGCTATTGAAATTCTATCTTGCTGCTAGCTTCTCTGCACTCGAACGGTGTCCATCCCATGTCATCCTTTACACCCTCATTTGGGGTGTTTCCATGTGCCCCTAAAGCAAGTCTACCCATGCCCTGTTGTTTAATTTCCAGTCTTGCTTGAGCCTCAGATCTCATGCACAAGACCGCATTAGCGAATGTCAAACCTGGGACCATGACACCTTTCCGAATCTCTCTCACAACATCATACCTATTGTAGTTACACAACATCATATCTATTGTAGTTCCATTTTTCATTACAGCTGCGTTCTTGTTGCCCTTAGTTATTATGTATCTTTCGTGCTTTCTTAGGTTATCAGCCCCGTTATTCATCCATACGACGATATATTGGTATTTATCAACCATTTTTAGGGTGACGTCCTGTATCTTATGCTCACTGCCTTCTTTATCATTGAATACCACAATTGGCGGTTTTTCCTACTGAACTTCAAACTTAACTTATCTCTCTCATTACCACAGGTGTCTATCAACCCTGCATATCTTCCTTGTTGTCGGCCATTAATACTATATCATCTGCATACATCAATGCTGGGTATGGCTGTTGTGCATGTTTTCCTTGCTTGGCAAAAAGAGGCTTAAGACGAGTCGACTCACCTCTAAACTGGATTCTAGTACTTGTAGATAGATCAGAAATAACAAAGGTTACAAGGAGTATCCCTGTCGAAGCCCGCGTCGTATTTCTATAGGTTCCTATACTTGTACTTTTTATTTTATAACTACCTTGTTACCTTTATAAATATCCTATAGAATGTTACTTATTCCATCTTCGACATTTAGTGTGTACAGTATTCTCCACAAGTCTTCTTGAATCACACTAACGTAAACTCTCTTGATATCTAGAAATGGCAGCCACAGTGGTCTGTGTTCTTTTCCGCTATTCAACACACTGAATAAGTGAAAACAGATTGTCCTCCAGCCTCCTTCGTTCACGGAACCCATTTTGTAGTTCTCCCAGCCTCCCTTTACTCTCAACCCATGTCTGTAGTCTTTCCTTCACTGTCACCAGCCCTTAAAGTACTGATGTCACTATTATATAACGTTCGTTGTTTCTATGAGCTTTGTCCCTCTTTCCTTTAAAGATTATGCTCATCCTGCTTAGTTTCCACTCATTGGGGGCTTCACCATCCATTATTCCTTTGCCCGCTGCATCTGTTATAGTTTGCTTAGAGTTTAGCCCTAGTTTCTTTATTAGTATATGTGGGAGGCCGTCGGAGCGTGTTGATGTCCTATTAGTACTGTGCTCTAGATAGGGGTAGCGGGGCAAGTGGAGAGCGGAAGCAAGCCGTGGCGGCGAGGCGAAACACGCGGCAATTTTCGTGCACGGCGTGGCGGCGCCACTGCGTCTTTCTCCTGAAGCGTCTTCCCTCACAGCAACGTTGAACGTGCGTTCAGCAGAAAGGTGCTGGCGATTGTAGTCGCTTGTGCATGGTATGTTTGCTGGTGTGAAAAAAGTAACGCTGAGTTAGATAAGAAAACATTGGCAGAAGAAGTATTCTTTTGCATCAGGTTGTAAAACTGGGTATAACAATGAAACGGCTGCCGTACTAACTACACTGAATGACTGCGATGACCCTTCACGAAATTCGTAGTACAGAGCTTGACAGTATCGCGATGCAGTAGTATCTCATAGATACATTTGAAAAATGTATTTGTATCGCAGTAGTGCAATACCTTTTCTTTGTAAAGTAAAACTGCGAAGACACGGTTGTGTCGTTTCTCTTTTGTTGAAACTGAGCCGAAGTACGTTTATGAAATATCAAAGAAAAGATGGTATTCGCATAGCTAGGCAAAAGCGCCCCACAAGTTGGCGACACTTGGAGATCAGCCTACAATCTTCCATACGCACAGAATGTTCTATATGGTTAAGTGTTTGATGCGACTGACAGCAGAATCGAGGAGGCAGTCCTAAAATTTTGCTCAAGGCCAGTGAAGCACTGTCAGTTTTTTTTTCGGGGGCAATTTAGGTATTTAGTAGTTATAACACGAAGTTGTGTTCGCCCACAATAATAGACAGCCTTTTCTATATATTGCCAATCTTGAATTAAAACTTTACTGCCCCGCCGCGGTGGTCTAGTGGATAAGGTACTCGGCTGCTGACCCGCAGGGCGCGGGTTCGAATCCCGGCTGCGGCGGCTGCATTTCCGATGGAGGCGGAAATGTTGTAGGCCCGTGTGCTCAGATTTGGGTGCACGTTAAAGAACCCCAGGTGGTCTAAATTTCCGGAGCCCTCCACTACGGCGTCTCTCATAATCATATAGTGGTTTTGGGACGTTAAACCCCACATATCAATCAAAACTTTACTGGTGCTCTGCCTACCGACCGTTCATTTTAGAAGCTTCTGTTAATTTAGATAGTGTAAACCTTCTCGGCAAAACAGATCAACTACGTGAGTGAAATAAGGGCATACTTTACTTGTAATCAGTGGTTTTTTATTGAGTAGAGTGATACGGCTGACAGAATTGTAATCATCGGCAGAATAATCGACAATGCCAGGGTACAGCTAATCAATGTACATGCGAAACATCAACACCATTGTAACTTTAAAATATCTTAGTGTCTGTCCTGTATATGTATTTCTCCAAGTGTATTCCGGCATATTTTTTTCAGCTTTTTGCAAAACTATCTCCTTGATATCCCTTAAGGCTTCTATAAATGTTTCTTAGTACTTGTATTTTTGGCTTTCAGCACGTGTATTTTGATATTTGTACTTTCAGAATACTTGTATGAGTGTCTCTTACCAGTCCTCAATTATGTGCATAGACGCGCTCTATTGTCTCGGAGATACGCAGGAACGGCATTCATATGATTGTAGCTCTCGTGACGAACAACTTGCTCTTCTCCAAAGTATAATCTATGCGACACTAACAAGAAAGAGAAAAACATGAGACTTACTTCGGCTAATTCTTCACGCACCTGCGCTTGAACATAGATCGAAAGAAAAGGGACAGAAAAAGCTCAGCTGAATAACCTAGAAGCATGGGTTTGTGTTCGCTCATACAGTTCTGGTAAAGTGTCTTTGCATTAATTAAAATGGTTTGATCAATTCTTTGAATTGATTATGTGTCACTGTCTCTTTTTTGCGTCGACGGCATGGGCTGTGCAGGGCCACATTCATTCTGTATGAGCAGCCACGCGCAGTTCCAAGAACTTTCTCACTGAGAGGCTTGCGTCTAAAATCTCATGTCTTGAAGCTTCCAAGACCAAACTATTTGTACTTTCTTCGTTAACTCAGCGTGAATTTAGGCAATAAAGTATCTAGCATCAACATTAAACATTTCGCACTCTTCATTTGAAAGTGCAGCGAACAAGCGCCCACTGCGACGCGCTTCAGGACAAAGACACCGCAGCGCGGCCTTGTGGTTTCCGTGCATACGGCCTCCCCGGGAGGACCACCCTCGTCCCACTATATATATCTAGCTCACTAAACTATTAGGAAACCCCTACTCTGCCTTTTCCCACTGCCGTTTTCCCAGTGCAGCCACTGCACTATTTGGTTTATCCATGTCTGGTGTAGGACATGCAGTGCTTTCTGGGTGTTTAAATTTTTCTGTCATCACTGTTCTTATTTCATGGCCTCATCTCCTTCTAGTCTAACCCCTTGAACAGTAATTATAAACATCTCTTATATGCTGGTTATATTACTCAAAAATTCGAGATGGTTTCAAAATTTTAAAGCCGCCTGGTTATCGTTTGTGTGGACTACCGCCATTCAATAGGCCCCCTTTCTTTTATTCTTTTCACTGATCATATTGGATGCTTTCCTTCTGCAACTCGAAAAGTTATTCCAATATTTACATCATCTTCCAGTTCACCTCTCCGTTTAGCATACCTGTGTTCTCTGGAGGCTTCCTGGCGTTTTACTATGGCTCTATTACCTTTATCATCCCACCAGCTCTTGGGTTTGTGTCTGCTTTTCCCGGTTGATCTGACTCGCACCTTAGCAAACTTTAGCTCAAACAATCGAGTTATATTTGTGTACATCCACTCTGTTTTAGTATCATCGGTGATTATTTTCTCAATCTGTTTAGTTGTTAGTTGTATTTACTTTTCGGATTAACTATTATGATGTGGTTGTCCCGAATGTGTCGTTCCTATTTTTGTTTCTCTTCCAAAACTCAGCTTGATACGTTTGTGATCACTAAGCTTCTGCACCCATATTCGTCAATGTTCATCACCCTTAGCTAATCATACAACCCACGGAACATCATTGCGTAATTTATCGACGACGGCAGCCTTCCCACCTCCCATATCATCGGCCCTTCGTACTTCTTGGTACTGTTGAAAGGGATTGAATCGTGCCTTTCAGACATATCTATTAGCATTGCGGCTGTCGCGTCAGTATTTACTTCTATAACTTCGATGCATCATTCATTCATTCATTCACTCATTCATTCATTCATAATGTTCAGTGAAGCGTTGCACCTTTCTTGATTTCTCATCTGCTTTTTGCCCCTGTACACATATATACAAAACGCAGGAGCGTCGTTTGCCCTGTCACTTTCGTCTTTTAGCCATAAATGTTCCCTGCACTCCTCTTTGACCCTTTTCCAGTGTGTACTTTTTAATATACATGCCTTAATACTACTCACCTTTCTGCTGCCATCTATTCTATTACATTATTCCCATGCGTAGTTGAGATTCCAAGGTGATTGTTTCAAATCTCTAAAATGTGTTTCCACAAACCCATATACCATCAGCGTTTCCTCTCTCAGCTGTTCTTCTATCTCTCCCCAATTCGACCTATTCCTGCCACCATGCATGCTAATATACCCTACGTCTGAATTGGCTCAATCCCCGTGGCTACGTCAATTTCTCCCCTGTACTCTACGTGTCTTAGATATTGGTGCCACTTTGGAATCGTATCTGTCTACACCACCTGTCAAAGAGTCCCCCTGGTTTTTTCCTCGTTACTAGCTATTCTGAGCCCCGAAGGGCCCACGTGCCCCCCAAAAAGCTACTGCATGTCCTGGAAGTCACCAACCCACTTCAGGACCTAGCCTCCAATTGAAGTGAATTCTGTCTCGTTGAAAACCACCGCTCCTGTGCACCTCTCTTTTTATTTCCACCAACTCAAAGCATTTCTCTCGACTCATCCGCCATATCTCTTGGTTTGCGTGGACAACGGGTCTTTGCAGGTTACTGTCACGCACCGGTACCTCTGGTGTTTTGCATATCACTACCTGTACTTGAGGGGAAATGGCGCACATGTCCACGACCCTTTTTGCAAGCATGGTCGTTGTGCAGGCGATTCTGCATGTAAGACATTGTTTAGACCGCCCGCAAATATCACGAGGTTTTGTGCAATAGGTTTAGTAGTGAGTTCAGTTTTTGCTTGCCTCATGACTGCTTCCAGCTTATGTCCTGGGAACGTCCCTACTCAAACCCTCTTCTCGCCACTAACTCTCTATGATTGCTTCTGCGCATCAATTTAAATTTGAGTCCCCAGTGATTGTTACGTGCTGCGACTTTTCTGCTTGATTGTCTCACACCTGGAGGTTACTTGCGCTTGCTCCACCAACTGCTTTGCTTCTTCCCAACCCAACCACTGCTTCGTTGAAGTTGGGTCTTGTGGCCATTGAATCGGTTAAACCTGTTTTTTCTGATCCTGTTTTCTCTTTCTTCTCCGTCATTCCGGATGCCTGTGCCTTACTGTTCTCTACATAGGCCGCTCCTTTTTTCACCTTCGCTGATGCCTCCTCGGGTGACCTAAGCCTTTTTCCCGCAGCCCTCGTTTTTGTTCGCTCTTTAGACAATGCAGTCTCCAGCCCAGCTATTCTCATCAGCAGTTCACTCTGGGAAACCAGCATTTTCCCCATTTCCTCGACCTCACATTGCCTACACTTGGCGCCAGCCTCCTCTGCCTTCAAGCCCGTACTAGCCTTCATCTCGTAGCCCACCCCGCATACTGGACATTTTACAGTCTTTTGCTATGTCATTATGACACCAGTTGTCCTGCTGAATTTTCCCGCTCGCTAATTACAAAAGGCTGCATTAGACAATCCTTGCCCAAAGCAAAAACGTTTAAGCTCTACTACTACAAACTTTTACGTGTTCGGTGTACGTGCACCCCCACCATGCAATGGCAGGAGAAAAAACACACAAACATATAAATGCCAGGTGACTGACTCTTCTAAAACCATACAATGTAGCGAGTACTGTTGTCTTAATAATTATAAAAGCAAGCTCGAAACTTGCACGAACTTGCAAACTAGATCATATTCTAGTTCACTATACAGTGGGCACTAACGTTCACACCGGCGGCGATGTTGGCGCTGGCCCTCGTCACGGCGTCGCACAGGAGAGAACCTGGGAAGGCGCGAAGAACGCAGTGATTGACCGGCGTTTGCTACTGAAACTTGCCAATCGCTGCTCATGAGCGGTGAGAGACAGAAGACTTTGATTAGACACAGAGACTAGCAATTCTATTTGAGGTATTCCGCACGCTTCAAACGTTTCTTGTTTAATAACGAACATAATAAATCTCCCACCGGCACTACAATCGATGAGAACATCCGGTGTCTATATATACAGGTGGCGAGTGAACCGTTGTGCAGGGCAAGCAGTCGGTTTTCTGAATTAAGAAACTATCCCGGAGCCGCTGCCTGCATTTACGTTGTGAGGTGAGAGAGAGGGAGGTGACGCGCACACACCACACATATTTACAATGGCAGTGTCCACTCCATAGGAAGAGTGCTAGAGAAGATGGGGATCGAGGGTAGGCTAGCAGACGCTCCCTGCGTCGGCGTTGAGAGGCCAGAGAGGGAGAACGTAGGAGGGAAGAGATAGGTGGGGGCCAACGCGCATGCGCAATGAGAATGTTACCACCGATGGGACGGATGCCTTGAGGAAAGAATGCGGCAGTGAGCGCAAGCAAGTGGTAGGAGAGAAGTGGACAGAGTAACGCGCTACTGTTGGTGAGAGGAAAGAATGAGAGTTGTGTAGGCATAGGTAAAGCCCCTATGTTTCGTAAAGTACCACCATACGCTCTCCCCATCGCCACCTCCTCTCCGGCGCGTTGCTTTTTTTCTTCGCTTGTGACAGTGGCACCCTCTGTAACGCGCCACAAGCTTGCAGTTTGCTTTCGAGGTGGTGAGAGGAGGAAGCAGCGCAGTTCAAAAGAATGCTGTACTTTTCTGAGAGAATAGGCGCTTTAGGCTTAGTAAAATTGTGGAGGCCGCCTACGCCGCGCGACATAGGCTCAAGAGAGAAGTGTTTCGCACCTAAAACAGCGCGACGTCGCGGTCGATCATGCAGTAAAGAGATAGGCGACCTGGCTACCCTCCCGTTTTCCTTCGCTTTGCTGCTGTTTCGCAGCGCTTGTCAGCAACACACGAGGTTTTCCCGAGGCCAATCCATCAGCCCACATCCGCGAAAACAGAAGCATTGACAGATGATGGTACCAATGCTTTTCGGCGTTGCGCTGACGATCTTCCATGGCCATCGATGACACTGCTACTAACATTGAGGGAAAACGTTCTCTGCCAGAAGACCTGTCAAGAGTGTATGGCACAGCGGATTGAGCAAACTCCGCCGTGTTCCCACGCTGAGATATGACCGAAACACAAAACGATGCACTACACTGTCGTCTCTCGATGACACTGGTACCTAAAGCTCTGCCGTCAGTACGCTAAGTGCCGTGAAGTTGAAAAAGTCCAGACGCCCTGGGAAGGCCCCGAAACATGGACAGCTCACGGTCAACAGGTAACCCCGGCAGGAAAATTTGCAGCAAGAGCGACCATTACCAACAAGATTTATCTATTAATTTCGCGAGCTTTGTGGTCTTGAAACTTCGCTTGAGAGATGATATCTTCTGTATGAACTTCCCGAACCACCTTGGTGCAATGATTGGTTGACAGCCAAGTCGATAAATCTATCCTTGAAAATTGTCCTACCACTTGGACAGCAAGTCTGTATTGTGCAGGAAGACTATCTCACCAATCCCTTTTGAACAAGTCTAATCATTCTTGCTGGTACACGGTGACTAGAAGAGCTGGTAGACATCATTCAAAGCCAACTGGATGTCTTGATAGTCATTAGAATTACGTCGCAACAGTAATGACCTAGTTACGCAGGAGCAACGAAACACTCATGCCCACAAATGTCAGCAGTGGGTTAAAGCATCTCAGTAAAGACACAATGGTTGCCTACGTAGATGTTTCAGAAGCAACTAACTTTTTCTCTCTCACTGATTCTCGCTTGGAAAATGGAATTCTCACCTTGAAATTCACCTAAGTGCTTATATAATCACCGTTTACAAGTTTTCTTTCTCATCAATACCTTATTATGACAACTTTCCTCTCTCTATAGTACGGTGCCAAAAAATATGGGGAGAAGACAATGCCTTATCCACCTGGAACATATAATGGACTCACACACCGTGTTTTCCTTTTTAAAGTTGACAACGAGTAAGTACAATATTTCACTTATCATTGGGGGCAGGCAGTGGTTTACCACGAAGGCTATAGTTGGATAGATAACTATTTACTGAAACAGGTTAGCTTGAGATACTAATAAAATTTCTCAGTATTTTTACTAGTATTGGTAATATCAAAACTGCCTGGAGCGAAGCTTGTAAGAAATAGTGCTTGCGCTCCGTTAATGTCGTCAGAAAATGGCGCCGTGAAGCAACATACCCTAAAGCACCTCTTCTTTTCTGATCTGCTTCACTACGTGCCCGCGTTCATTTCCTTAAGGCATTTACGAAAGAGTTCCAGCGGCACTAACATCAGTGGTTTTTTTGTTGGACTGCCGTCATTTTTATTGAACTGGTTGCGAGTAGTGGTATTTACTAAATTTTCGTGGCGCATACCTCTTTTTTGATGGATCGTGACCGCATGACAAACCGTAACTGACTACATAGGCACAACAAGACGACTAAAGACAGTGACTAGCCTTGTCGCATAAGCTTGCTATGAAACTCATGCGACGCGTTGGGGAAGTTGCATAAACTCACGCAACCCCTCGGTGGTGATGTTCTTCCGCGTTACACCACACCGCCCTTCGTCTCGCCGCATATGATGGGCATGACATACCACAACTACATTAGAGAAGCCTACGCCTAAAGCAGTTCTCCCCTAATATAACAACCACGTTAAAGAATTTTGAACAACGGGGGCACGTGCTCAACGAGAAACACGAATGCAAATAAACTTGCTTGAAAACACGATTTCGCAAGCCTCCTAGCACGCGCGGCCGTTTAGCGCCAACTTCCCGTGTAGTCAACTCGCGCAGTGCCATCCCGCAGCTTCGGCGAGCGGAGTGCGTGCTCGATGGCCCGAGGAGAGCGTTCGGCCAGACCACGGCCCACGCCCTAAAAAAATAGAGAAGGTGGTGCCTCGACTCGTTCCGTAACTGATGGGGACGACAAGGAGACGCGTGGAAAGAGAACTAGAGGCAGCTAAACAGTGGAGTTGTTGGCATTGCCGTAGCAAGCACCTTGTGTATCTATGCGAACCACTTCATGCACATTCATATACAGCTTAGAGAAACATACAGAAGATCTACGTGTGCCCTGCTTTGTCCTTTAAAAAGCCAAAGTGAGTGGGGTGGTGGTGAACACATTTTTTTCACCTTTAATGTACAGCATCATCCTCTTAGCACTACTAAGGCGCGAGATGAAAGCAAGTAAATGTGCATGATCGTAATATTTTGTCACAATAGAAGAGCACGTATTCGGGGTGTAGAAAGGAAGCTGCTGCACAAACTGTTTGGCAAAATCTCGACGAATCACTTCACTAAACTGCACATGCGATAATTTGATCAG
This sequence comes from Rhipicephalus annulatus, assembly GCA_013436015.1. Lineage (NCBI taxonomy): Eukaryota > Metazoa > Arthropoda > Arachnida > Ixodida > Ixodidae > Rhipicephalus > Rhipicephalus annulatus. The sequence goes on from WOVY01005521.1 coordinate 81,426, forward strand.
ATCAAAAGGTCGTAAACTTTTTAGGTAGCCTACGGTGTATGGATGCAGTCTAGAGCACTTGGCGAACGCCTTAAGTACACCACATCCAAAATTTTTTGGCGTATCAAGCATGCCAAAGGTTTCCACCAGGCCCAATGGAAAGAAAACCGCACCACTTTTGCGACCAACGCGAAAAAGACATGTGGTGCCTGAAACAAGTGTGACCGTCGGTCTTGAAAAGACTTCTTACTGGAAAGCACGTAAGCTACAGAGGGGAAATAAAACTGCTACCACAATGTACGTTTCTTCCGTTTTTTTGACAACGAGATATTTTATTCTTAACAGGCTTACAAATCTCTGTCCTTGAACCTGGGCCTGCGAAAGAAAGTGAAATCGCCAGCAAGAAACACAAAGAACCGCCAAGCCTGAACATGCTTGGTGCTGTCAGGCATACTGTATTGGAATCTTTCTTAATTAGCAACAAGATATGCCGTAAGAGACTAGTGAAATGTGCAGCTATAGTCATGAAGTCGGTATTCATATCTTCCTGTTTGTACGCTAACTTTCACCATTGTATAGAAAAGTCTCCCTCGGGTCACCTGCATTTATAGGCAGTGGTTCTTTCTATACACAACAATCTCGCACTTTCATTTGACGGCTGCTGCAGCCACGTCAACCATTATATTTTCAAATGAAAATAAATTTTGAACACGACCAATATAACGACAGACAAATAGCATGCCAGGAACAACAATGCAAGTTTATGTCATAGCACTGAAAAACAACGAAGAAGTAGAAACGCCCAACCGGTGCCTCCAATACGGCACACTTACATGCCTCTTTTCGTAAAAGGGCTTTTTTTTGGTACCCAGAGTTCTAAACAACTTTTGGTTACGCTGAAGCAACGCACAGAAACCGCACCCACAGAGTGCGAAACAAAAACATGGGAAAATTCCAGACAAACAAATTGGCCCCGTTTCTGCATACTATTCTGCAAATGTCGTCGAAAGACGATAGCCTTGCGTGTGGAAAGAGTGAACAAAACATTTATTTCATGTACTGTGCCGGAAAATTGGTGAATTATATTCTGGAGGCGCTGCGTTTGAGTGTCTCGAGCGTGCAGCGGAGGCGAACGATCGCATGGTCACGTCACACTTGAGGCATGAGTGCCATCTGGCAGTTTTCTTGGAAAACGAAGCGCGTGGCTATGAGACGGATGTGCGCGCCCGTCTCAGATGTGATAAGGTGCAGAACGCAAAGCGACGGGTAGGTGCTACCACCGTTTTGTCTTAGCAAAGCATTGGAAACACTTGCCCATTGATGCAAGCGTTGCATGATCAGCACAGCGTGATAAGCGCTATGGTCCTCAAAACTACTTATGTATGCCTTTTTCTAGTAAAAGACGCACGTGCAGGATATATACGTGTTGTTGTGGTGCCCCAGACATGCGCGATGATTGCTTTTTAATTGGCAATTGCACAAGTATGAACGCTGAATCTTGAGCAACATTGGTGGGCGCTGCGGCTAGGGTCGGCCGTTTCAAGTAACCGACGCCGTTAGGAGTGGACAAACAGACACATGTACAGACAGATCAAAATTTTCGCGTCGAAGGTCTCCAAGAAAGGTTTTCGTCTTTAAAACATCATAGCATATTCACGGAGTGAATAATGATGAGTTGGGCGAAGCGTCCGTCAGCCCGTCAATGCTTCCGTTCATCCGTGCGACCATCCGTGCCTCAATTCATGCATCCATCCGTCGGTCTGTGCGTCCGTTCTAGAGTCCGTCCATCCGTTTTTCTGTCCATTCGTGCGTCCATTCGTCCGTACGTCCGCGCGTTGATCCATCCGTCCGTCCGTCTGCTAGTCTGTGTGTCCGCCCGTCCGTGTGTCCATCTAGTGAACACTCCAAGTGCCACCCTCTCCCTTTAACAACCCCTGTGGCATATACCCGCTCTAGAGCGGGTATGGGCCACCGTTGGTTATATACATACATACATACATACATACATACATACATACATACATACATACATACATACATACATACATACATACATACATACATACATACATACATACATACATACGGAGGAACGGCAGACCCACGCGGTAAGAAGCTTCGCTCCTAAAACTGTTTTTGTGCCACTGGAAAAATTGGTCAGAATTTCCGGGAGGTAAAACGCCCACAAATTAAACTTAGGCAATACCAGCGTTGAACGCGAAACCAAATCGTCGTACATGAAATCAAAGCACCAAACGATGGCTAACCACTCACCATCGACATCACAAAAAGTGAGCTCGAGCGTCAGCTTAGCTTAAGTATCTTTGTCGTTCGGGTTTTATCATGTAGCGGGCAGTTTCTGACGTTTTGGTACCCGTTATTGCTCAATTTTAACTTTCCCTCATACACTTCTACAACTTGTGGCAAAAGTTTGCTTGCAAGACCGAGTGCAAGCATAATATGCAAGTGTTTAGCCAATTTCGGACATGTGAATTCAATTCTAGGTCAGACAGACGATTGGCGGGAAATGGGTGCTCGCTGTCTCTTGGTGCTGCGATAGCAACTACGTTTTTCTCAATGCGACATCTTGAAAGATGAAGAAAGCTACGGATGAAGCGTGTGATACCGACCGCGAATAAAACTTTCAACTTCGTTTTGTTACCATTCTGGCCAATGTCTTCATAGTCAAATCCCCGACAAAAAGACGATTCTGTGTTCTTTATTTGAACTGCCGTAAAACTTCTAGGAAACCATACACATTCACAGATACCTAAATCAGTTTGTGTTGGTACTTCTGACCTGCCTTCGATCTCTAACTGTCTTATTCGTTTGTGAAAAAAGAGAATGCATTTAATTTCTAATATATATACATAAGTTACTTCATTTGACACAAGGCAATAAACATATTGGCATACGCTGATAAAGTTGTTCTTTTTCATTTTTGAATTTCAGAACACCAACGTGAATAAAACCGGTTTTTTTTGATTGCGCAATATTTCCGGAAATTTTGCATCTCTTTATGTGTCGCATGGCGGGAAGGAATGTCATGGTAATGAACTTGCCATTAAGGTTGCAGATTGAGGACATGTAGAGAAACCGCAACCGAGGGTAAACATGCAACATCACCTGCGCAACTATTAGCACATGATAGAGAGTCCGAAATTACAGGAAGAAAAGGTCATGATCTACTGGTGGATAGAGAGAGATAACAAAATAGTTAGAAGGCTGAGAGGTAGGCCTGAGCTTGCACTTTCTAACCTGCTACTCAGCAAAAGGGAAAAGAGAACCAAAGAAGAACGTGATAAACGCGATGATGGTGACAGGAACAGGGGATATGTACAACAAAAACGTAGCGTGGTGGTCTTCCTAAAGTGTAGTGTATAGGCGTCTGCGCTGTTACTTTGTTTTTGATTAAAGTTGTTTGAACTAGGCGTAATTAGGTAGCGTGGCGTATCATAATAACTGGGTACGTGCTCAAGTAATACTTGTTAAAGAAAAAAAATTGTTGGTAACGGGAAAGGAAAGGGTGGCTGCGGGAATACCCCGAAGCGATAGAGTGTGAGTTTCGCCAACTTTTAAATACTCAGTTCCGTTGTCATTCATCGCTTCTTCATTTTGTTTGCATGCATAATCTTGAACCCCTCCAAGAATGCCTCGAGTGAAGCAGCTGCCGAAATAACTTCGTATAGAATAAAAAGAAATGAACCAATAAATAAATAATTAATTAACTTTACAGGCATGACATGCGTCAATAACACTTCTTGGTATGAGCGCCTGATGGGTATGTTTGTTTTGACTATGCTATGTGTGATTTCGCCTGCGTTACGCAATGTGAATTGCCCCGCCGTGGTGGTTTAATGGCTATGATACTGGGCTGCTGACCCGTAGGTCGCTGGATCGAATTCCGGCTTTCTTCATCCGTCGGCTGAGAGTGTTTTAGACAGTTGCCGCCGAACGTCGGTCATGCGCTCACATGCTCTCCTCAACAGATGACGATAGTAGACTAGCCTGCCCTAGTATATTGGAATTCGCTCGGAGGATTTCAAGCTAGACGGACGTGCCCTCGCGATCTCCGACGCCAGCGTAGCTCCCGCCGACTGGTTCGCCCTCCGCGGTCTCCTGACGCCGTGAAGCTCTCGCGTTGTGGTGCCCCGCCCTAGGACTGCTTCGACCGGATCCCCACTTTCCTGTCTCCTTCTTTTTTCCGTCACTTGCCTCTCTATTTCTTCATCTATTTCCTTCTATTCTTTTATCCCTCCTTACCCCCACCCCTATAAGGCACTGCACCGTGTCGCCCCTGAGGCAGACAGAAGTTAGGTGCCTTTTAGGGGCGAAGCTCCTTAGGACGTGGGCTGTGCGTCCCCTGTAGCCTGTATGTAGTCACCTCTAGTTTAGTTCTTGCAGCGTTCACTAGATGGCGGTACCGTCCCCTGTATGTAGCCACCTCTAGTTTAGTTCTTGCAGTGTTCACTAGATGGCGGTACCATTTCCTCTATGTAGCCACCTCTCGTTTAGTTCTTGTAGTCTTTACTAGATGGTGGTACTTGTAGCTGATGATGAAAAGATACAAGATGTTATAAACTAGAAAGCGGTACTTGTAGTTAATGAAAGACGCGAGATCTTATAAAATAGGAATGATGTCACATATGGCGCGTGTCATTGGTTGAAGGCAATCGTTCGATTTAGTGCGGCGACGTACGCTAGGGGGAGCGATGTAATAAAATCGAGTGGGCAAAATGTACAGAGGATTCATGGTGTACCAGGTTTACCTCCGGAGCTTCGCCCACTCATCATCATTCACTTTGTGGATATGGCGGAATTTTTTTCCTCTTCCTTACAGCCACTCACCACCTGGTATAATATGGTACAGCGTTTCTATAGTGGCTAATCCGGTAATTTTACTATCGGCTCTTCGTTTTTAGAAACGCCAAATATCGGGTCAAGAAGTTGGTATTCATATGTACAGTGTCAATGTTTATGACAGGGAACACAAAACGCGTAGCCCAGGAGCTCCACCGGCTGCTTGCAGCGTGTGCTTGTAACACATCTGACCTAAAGAGAGCGCATTCACTTTTATTCTGAATAGCTTAGCCTTGCTGATGATATTACGTATAGTTCACAAAAAAGTAATGCTGTACAGCCCCAATTTGTCACTGCGAGGATAATAAGAGCTCTTTTCTTTTTCCAGGCCAACTAGTTTAGAAGTATATTGGGAAGGGGGCACCAGGAAATGGCATAACCGTGCCCTTGTAGACAAACAAGGAAATTGTCATTCCGTGTACAGTGACGAGACTTCCAAGAACATCGAAACCACGACAGACATTGATGTGAAGGTTTCGCCAGGAGATTTCTATTCGCCTGCTGTTCGTCTAACAGACACGAAATACTTTCAAGTGAGTAGCACGTTCATCAGTTGCGTCGCAATTCCCTTGCTATTCGCCAACCTTAGCCAAGGCTCAGCAGTGAACAGTCACGTTACACTGTGGCATCCTTTCAAGCACCATCTAGCGGGGCTCTCTGTATGCCGCAATGCTTGTGTGCGCTACATGTGTGCACAAGCTTACCACAAGAGCAACTGGTTGTCCTACCGTTTGGCGTCAACGCTATCGTTCAATGAGCGCCCTTACAGATTCAACGTTAGGAAGTTTTTTTAAAAGGGGCACCAACACTTCGGGGTCCACAAAGAAATAGCGCAAAGGCCACGGCGCATGCGCGAATTTCAGACCACGCTTGGCTTTTGGGTTGGGTACTCTATATCTCATTTCAACGCGCAAAGACAATAACTCACTGCAGCTCTGGATAGACTAGACGATTGGCCTTTGTCAGAACAAAGGATTCTGGGTCATTGGCCGAGCCCATCCTCAGCCCAGAAGGCTTTGAAAGCTTTGCTGCGCTTTTTGCGGACTACTGGCCTCAGAGACAGGCTTTAGTGTCCTATACGCTTTGATGTTGCCATTCCTTTGTCACATTTTTTTGTAATTTCTCTCTCTCTTCGCAACATTTCTTTTAACATCTTTCATTCCCCTCACTCTTTTCCCCAGCACAGGATAGCCAGCCGGTGTAAGAACTGGCTAACCTCCCTGTCTTTCCGCTTAAACTTTCTTCCTCCTCCTTCCTTCCTATATCTCAAATTCCAGACATCTCTCGGCTTTTGTAATAGGCATTTCGCAATAGAGGCCCCAAATCATGCCCTAAAAGCTTTGCGTCCGACAAACGGGATGACACCCGCTGAAATGACATGACCAAGCGATTAGAGAGTATATCCAAAGCGCCGCAGACCCTATTCGAAAACTCTATGCTCTATCTTGTCACAAAAGCATGCATACGCAAAGGGCTTTGGGGCCCCTATCCGAAAACTATATATATAACGCAACTCTAGATGCCGAGAAATATCTGGCTGTGCCCAGTGAATTCTATACACCTAGCGCAATGCTGCGCGCCTACTTGTCAAAACATTAAATTTCGCTCAGGTGCAATACTTGTGATAACTTCGTTTGAGATGATCGCTTGGATGCAAATACGTTATTAGTACATGAGCGGTATCATTGTGTATACCCTGCGCAATCGTCGCCGTCATTGTCGTCGTCGACATTTACGGCGACGTATTGGTAGTAGGCATCGCAGTATTGGTAGTATGCATTGTTAAGTTCATGTCACCAGAGATCAGGAGAAAATCTTACTTGGAGAAGTACATGATGAGCAGCGTAGGCGTGGACATGAGGGCAGGGTAGGAGGTAGTGAGAAGCGGGTACAAATTCAGCCCTACATAACGAAACAATAGGGAAGGGGTGCACTGCAATGAACGTTCACCCCCCCCCCCTCCCCTGAAGGGGATCCCTGCGCGTGCCTATGTTCATCAGCGTCGTTGTACTGTCACTCTGGAGGGGACACTGAGTGGTACAAAGATAACTAATTGAGTTCTGTGCGCTGCCGACCTGCGTGCTGCCTATTGCCAGAACCCAAACTTCGCAGTGGAAAGAAAACACTAATGCTGGAGGCCTGTACAGTGCCTAGACATTTTACTATGAAGAATATCAAGGTAGCCAGCAAACCTTATGTGAGTACGATAGTTAATAGCCTCCTCCTCGACTAGCTGCTACACTAGCTAAGGAAGGAAGATGTTTCAGGTTCGGAATGGGTCCGCTCGATGACTCGAGTGCATGGTGACAGCGCGAAGGAAGAGCCGTAGTCCGGTGAAGAGACGCTTTATTGCGGCCTCATGTGTCTGCCCGAGTCAAAGTCTGAACCTCCGCTCTCGTTTTCGCATTCAGACATCCTCTTTTCAATCTTCGGTTGAACAAAGGGTATCGACACAGGCCAATCAAACGTGTAGGCTCGGATCACCACAATTAATCGTGAAACCACTTTCGTAACAGGCACTGCATTGGTGAGTATCACGTTATGAAGTACAACACGAGAAGGGATAGGTTTTCCGTGTGTCACACTCTCTCTCATACCAGGCTGACCTCCGTCGGTAGACATTCTCACTCTCGAGCTCCATCAGCTCTCTCATTAAATGTTGCTTCGTAGAAGCCTCCTTAATAGCAGTGAGTACACCGTTGGGCTCTGTGCGCTTACCAGGTGAGCATGCGACAGCGAGGCACCCCGCCATCCTAACTACACTCGGTAATAACGTACAGCGGGGGAGGATATGCTCGTCTCTATACGGCAACAATGGTCAGCCCAGCGGTCGCGTCCTCGCGGCAATCTCAACACACGAGGATGCCAACTATGATGCCTAGTTCACGCTGAAACATCCGCTTTCTACAGTGACCGACATTGCCCTCCCGCCGAAACACAGCGTCGTTCGCACTGGACGCGCCCGGCGCCGCCGAATATGCCATCTACTACGGGGCGAACGCGGGATGGATGCGCTGTCACCCGGTTGTTGTCGCGGCTCGCAAACGCTACTACGCTATCCAGTGGTGTATACTTCGACGATTCTGGTACGCAGGAAGCAAGAAAAGACAGTACTGCTCACTTTGCTGGCATGTGGCTGTCTTGTAATGCACGAAGAGCAGAAAAACCACCGATGCCAGCGGCGTTGGCGGGTTCGTTTTGCTTTGCAAGACCGCAACAAGCTCGGTCACGCCAACAGCAAGCTCGGTCAGCTCTTTCACGAAATACGGAGGCGAAGTAGGCACAGAGTAGGTTAAACTTCCGTTGGTTTCAACATTCAGTTACGTGCATGCAGCATAACAAGTGAGTAGGGCGTGGCCGCCATTTTTCGAAATTTCTTGACTAGCGCTCCTATTGGTCTGCGGTGACCGATTCGGCGGCAGACGCCGCAAAAATCGGTCTGATAGCGATCGGCGCGGAGAGGGCCTTTTCGGCGGATCTCGCCGCCGCTGAACCGGTTTCGGAGCACTTTCGGCGGCCGGAATGCTCAGTGTGAACGCGGCCTGACTTAAACTCAGACGGTGGCGCCTGGCTTGCTTCTTGCAAGACGCTCTTCCGGATAAGTTTTCCCCTTCTAGCCCCAAACGGGAGTGACCTTGACGGCTCCGCTTGTGAACTGTGTGAACGAAGAAGTCTCCTTTCTTTGCCGTGCTTGGGTATTCAGCGTTCACCTTCGTGGAACCGATCAGCTTCCTTAGTTGACGCGATGGGAGCTGGCTAGGCGCTTTGCATCAACTGCAATAATTACGCTACACATATCACGCCGGTAATTGTTGCCCCATCTAACTACGATCATCAATAATTGTGTAAAGGAATTTAAATGTAATGTATTTAGTCCTCGCCTGATTCGTGGGTAGTTCCGCTAGTAGACACATGTGTGATGGTGAATCTGTCTATTAATATTTATTAAATATAAACCAGTCTGCTAGAGCCTTATTCTTTTTTTCATTTTTTTAATTCCAGGTCAATTTTATTAGTTTATTATTATTCAGGCAAGTGGGTTGCAAGGCAAACATTTTCTTCTTAATGTAGCGAACGGCAAATGGCCCCTAAGACACTTGATAAACTTGTTGGCTCTCGCACACACTATGTGATCATTCAAGCGAAGCTCAGTTGTAAAAATCAAACCAAAGTACTTATAGTTTTAAACTTCTTTAAGTTCACAAATATTTATTTAATTAGTTCAAACGAAGCAACTTGAACAGAAAACTATTATAAGTAACGATATTTACAAAAGTTGTTAGTTACACACCATTTCTTTATTTTTTTAAGTTTTCTAGAAATTTTACGTGATCCACTATACTGCTATTTTACTTCATATGATTCAATCGTCTGCACAGAGACTGGTACAAATGTCTGTTTCATTCGGGAGATCCTTTGTATATAAAAAGAACGGAAGTGGGACGAGGACACCACCATAGGGTATTCCTGACTCCACAGCTCATTCTGGAAATTTAGTGCCAGAAAATTCAACATATTGCTCAGGAGCATGAGAACTACATGAAAGCTAGTTTGTAACGATATCATTGGGAATGAAACAGGACGTTTACTGTAGTTTACAGTGAGACACCTTGTCGAAACTTTTCGCGATGTTCATGAAAATTATATTCGTCTGCAGACGAGAGTTTCTGAAAGATCAGGGACTATTTTTATGAGCTGTGACTTCGTAGAGAAACCTTGCCGAAACGTTTATTGGTAGTTGAATAATAAATTATGTTCATTTATAAAGCCTAATAGATGTTTTGAAACTATAACGTTCAAGAAGATTTGAACAAGTGGTAGTGATTGAAAGAGGCCGATAGTTTGCTACATTTTCAGGACTGCCGCTTTTACGAACAAGAACCGCATCAGCTTTCCCTTACTGCTTTGGTAAAAAACCTCGGAGAAGGGGAGCCCTCAACAATAATGCGAGGTATTTCGGATTCTAATCAGCTTCTTAGTATAAAAACTCATTTGGTTAGCCACCGTGCTCCGGGCTTTTTTATTGATTGATTTCATTGATATGTGGGGTTTTAACGTCCCAAAACCACTATATGATTATGAGAGACGCCGTAGTGGAGGGCTCCGGAATTAGACCACCTGGGGTTCTTTAACGTGCACCCAAATCTGAGCACACGGGCTACAACATTTCCGCCTCCATCGGAAATGCAGCCGCCGCAGCCGGGATTCGAACCCGCGCCCTACGGGTCAGCAGCCGAGTACTTTAGCCACTAGACCACCGCGGCGTGGTCCGGGATTTTTTGTGTTCAAATTGAGCGAATAATTAGGAACACGTAGTTCAGAAGTTTAGACGTTAGTCGTAGGTGGCCTGTTTATCGGTGATTCATTGCTTCGCAAGATGCCGCTATCACCCGTAAATTTTTATGCAAAATATTCATTTAAACTCTAAGCGGGAGGACCCTCTGTAGACTGACTCAATGAGCGAGCTTTGTGTTATGGATTGACACGTTTCCAGACCTTATTCGAAACTTCCCTATAATATCGGACCGTGATAGCATCTTTTGAACTTTTTCAGGGGTAATTAAGATCCATCAACATGTCGAATGGCTAGTTGATTTTCAACAACAAATTGTTCCGAACTTCGTACTTTTTCATTTTATTTCTCTATTGAAGCGTAATAATTATCTTGTTATCCAAGCTCTTGTATTATTAGTTTTCTTGAGACGGCTTCGTATGAAGAGAATCCAAGACATGACAAAGTTACAATAGTTTTTCCATAAACGATCCGAGCTCTGGTTATGCCTAAAATGCTGAAAGAAGCTCTTATCAGAACCCTCCAACGATTTCAGAACTTCGAGGTTATAAGCTTGGGCAAAGTTTAAAACATACTTTTGTGAATGGTTGACAGCAGGGATTGAAATATTTAAAGACAGCACTGCAGGCTTATGATTCGAGGTATTATCCGTGGTCTCAAAGGCCAGTACAAGAGACAACAATTGATTAGACAAAAAATGATTAAGGATAGATAAAGTACGCGCATATACCCTTGAATAGTCGCTCACCAGTGGGTCTAAACAAACAAGAAATAAATTTAGTCAGGTATTTCCAGTTTGAAATTTCTGTTGCTCCAAGAAAGTTGCCGTTTTCGTTTATTTCACGTAGGTTGAAGTCGCCTAAATTATATCATCATCATCTTGCATATTGTGATTCATGAAGCACCGGAGACTAGAAAGAACTTGGGTTCATGTATTTGGTAGATTGTATATAATACCTATATGAATGACACAATTATTAAAACCTGCCTGAATCCACACCATCTCACTATTGCAGAAATGGAAAGTACACCAAACTTAATATTGGCACGAATTAGCCGTGCAACTCCTGCCTTCTACTAATCCGGACTTTCATAACCTCGTAAAACCTCATATTTGGGAGTTATTTCGCTACTATATCGTTATGAAGCATTGTCTCCGTAATCGTCATACTGGCCTGCTCATGTTCTATAGTCAGTGCTTCGACAACATTGACCTTATTTAACATTGCTCTAGCACTCACGTTCAATGTCTTGAAGCAATGTCTTTCTAAAATTTAAGCGGAATTATTCCGTATGTGAACTTCACACTCGTAGCGCTTTTTGTTTCATTTCCACACGTAAAGCACATTAGGGGCTTTTAGCTTCTACGTGTACTTCTTTACCTTACCGTGTTCCGGTATACTAAATTGCTCTTACCGGGTAACCGGAACACGTGTTTTTTTTTAGCTTTAACTCCGTATGCGTTAAGGTTCGCGTACGTACGTATACATGTGCTTTCAAATTTGTGGAAACCATTAAAAGCGGTGTTACAGCATTTACGACGTATTTAGAATGCGAAGCATTTCTGAGCGAACTTCGGCGACATTAAGCGTATATAGATATCTATCTAGCCGCTTACGTTTGGGTCCTCTCGCGGTCACCTTCAAAACTTGGCGTGAGCGAAAATTAGCATGAGAGGGTAAGATGGTTTTACCATTGTGACGCGCTGGTCAAGACAATAATATTGTCACAATCCCGTCACGTACGTCGTCAAACACTTCCCGCCAGACAGTGGCACATACCAACGGACGGGTATGTGCCACTGGTATGAGGATACGTGCCACAGGTGATTGACACTTAGTATCTACCCAGGAACAATAAGAACACACGGGGGAAATTTAAGCGCGTGAGCGTTGAGAAAAAAATACCCAACATCGGTAGCGTCGACCCATCGAACGCAAAGAATAAATGCCAGGGTCCCAGCTGGAATCAAACTTAAGTATTCTGTGTGGCAAAGAAGCATTGCACCACACAGCTACGCCAAGTCTCGAAACTACTAATCAAATACACCCTAATCTTCGTGAAACGTGAGCAGTGGTTGTCATTCTGCCAACCCAATTTTATAAACATTAGATTTGTACTCCTTTCATACAGGGGGGGGGGGGGGGGAAGTGGTTCTTAAAATTGGAAAAGAAAAGAAAAGTGAACCCCGCAACTGTCTGCAGCTAAGTGCGACACCTCAGCAGTGGTTCACATGGGAAGGGGAATGGGGGATAATAGACTTGAGCGAAGAGAGGAAAGAGAAAGGAGAGAGCGAGCAAAGGAAGGGGGGGACGCACAGATCGTCGTAAGCCACAGCGAGCGAGGACAAACCGAGGGGATAGAAGAGATAGGAAAGATGGAGCACGGTCACTGGAGTCCGAGGACGGGGCGCACCTGCGAGAGCTCCTTTCGGCGTCGGTGGATGGCGTAGAACAAGTCCAGTAAGTCAGAGCTGCACTGTCGTCGGAGGTGGAAGGTCGTCGGCGGCAGGAGATGACGTAGGGCGAGTCCAGTCGGCCAGAGCCACGCTGACGCGGGAGATCGCAAGCGCGCGGAGCGCGCGAGCGCACGACCGGTCGGCCCGAAATCCAGCAAGCGAGTCAGCCGCCATGTCGGGTTATGTCAACTGTGGTTAGTTGCCATGTGCTGAAGTTTATTTATGTAGCAGTGTGCATGGCCGAAATCCTCGCGAGAATCAGTGCTTCATATCAGCTTCTGGTGTTGCTAATACGCATGTTCCAGTTGGCATTGTTGTGTAAGTGTACACAACTGGCTATATGATCATCTGCAACTCTTGAACATATGTCTGTGCGCGCAACATTTGTACATTTATTTAGCGTCATTTCATGATGTGTCGCTCGATAAAAAAATTTAAACACGGTCACCTTCCCTCCACATGCTTTGAATAACGTCGATTTTCAGGTACGTAAGATCTGCTGAATTATTTCCGTTGTTGCCTGTCTACTGGTACGAAGTGAATTTGATGTGTGCTTAGTGTTCTGGTGCAGCATTCGCACAGCATGCTCATGCATGGTGTACTGTTGTGTGCCGTCTTCAAGTCATGGGCTGGAAAGATTGCCGGCGTGTCATTTCACCAGTTCCCTGCTAATGAGAAACTACGTGCAAAGTGGCGGAAAACATTTGTCTAGAAAATCTCGTTATTAACATACGTCTGCCTCAACCGTCGTTTGCAGCGAGACTTTTCTCGTGAGTGACTATGTCAGTGGACGCAAAATTAAAAACAACTTGCTTTCGTTGCGGTGTCATATGTATTTTAAGGATAATCACCGTGCCTTGCGCCATCTGCAAAAAGAAAAAAAAATGGCAGCATATCCACGGAGTGAATGATGGAGAGTGGGGCGAAGTATTCGTCCGTCCATGCGTCCGTCTGTGTGACCGTCCATGCGTCTGTTTGTGCGCCCGTCCCTGCGTTCATTCGTGCATCCGCCCCTGCGTCCGTTCATGCGGCCATCCATGCATCTGTTTGTGTGTCGGTTCGTTCATCTATTCAACACTCCAAGTCCCACCATCTCGCATGTCTTTATCATATATTCCCCATATAGAAGCACCGCCATCAAGCGGACATTCCAAGGACTAAACGAGAGGTGGCGCACGCACACTTTCTTACGGCTTGCGCTTGGGGTCTACTTCCCACCTCTAACGATCTCGAGTTCATGGTATATACTAGTTCACTGTATTCATAGCACTGCAGCCCAACGCCCGCTAAACCTTTTTAAAACTAAGGAGGTTACTCTCAGTGAATATAACGTTGCAACCTTTTCCTGTCAGATAGTGCTCAATGTACATGCCGATGGCTCCTAATGAGAAATGAGAGACAGGAGATTCGGCTTTTACTTTCTTACGGCTTGCGCTTCGTATCTACTTCCCACCTTTAACCCCCTCGAGTTCGTGGTACATACTAATTCATTGTATTCATGGCACTGCAGCTCAACGTTCGCTAAACCTTTCTAAAACTAAGGAGGTTACACCCAGCGAGTATTTAGAGCAACCCTTTCTTGTCAGACAGTGCTCAATGTACATGCCAATGGCTGCTAAGGGGGATGGGATTGCAGCGTGTGCGTTAACTAAAAGCCAAATGCTCATGTCTCTTATTTCCCATAAGCAGCAATTGGCATGTACATTGAGCACTATTTTTTATTGTTCAACAACGCACAGAAGAAATCTCTCACTGGCACCACCTTGGAAGTCAAAATGTTATACTTGTTACACACTACAACGGCTACGAGGGACGAACTGGTGCCGTTATAAGGAGCTTCGCCCCTAAAAGAATAAATCTTCTCTTATTCCTTTGATTTGTGCGGGACGGATTATGTGGCTGAGCCTTCTAAGCTCGACACATGAATGTACACTTCCGTAAAATGGAATGCTCATCATTTTATTTGTTTCATTAACTCACAGAAAACAATGGATATGCTTTGCTATGATGGCATCGATGCTTTTTCACGACAACAGGTGTCATATATGCTTGATACTATGTTTACAATGCATTCGTACCACCAGGAAGTGTGACAGCACGCAGTAAACCGAGCATTTCTTGTTCGCGCTAGCCTCCGCAACGGCTGGCAGCGAGTTGGCACGGAGCGCCTCCGCGAAAGGACGGCGATAGGTAGAAACAGTCCCCCGTAAGCAGGCCGTAAAGAAAGCGAGTGCGCACCTCCAGCTCAGCTGAGCTTGGATTTTCCTGGTTCATTTGGCCCCGCTAGATGGCGCCACCTATTCAACTTGTCGGGGCTGATGCCTTAATGGCTTCGACGTTCTAGGCCACTCTAGCTTCGGTAATTCTGCTGAAACATTATAATAGCTATTGGCACTCGCAATTCGGCTTATTTTGACTCGACGGCTCGAGTCTCCGCAACGCTGATATCATGGCTCTCTAAGAAAAAATTCCCAAGCATTTCCCCGAGGGTGAACATGGTTAAGTGCGAATGCACGGGGTGATGCTATGAGGGGTATTTATTATTTTGCACTATTATATTTATTAATCACACTATGGTGCCTTTATGGTGTAATGGTTCCTGGGAATCGCAATTTGATCACACGGGGGAGTTTACGTTAACTCACTGGCGAATGCCAACGGATTTTAACTTTACTCCTCCTCATAGCATCACCCCGTGCATTCACACTTTACCATGTTCACCCTCGGTAAAATGCTTGGGAGTTTTATTACTGATGATGATCACTAAAGTGTAATTATTGAATTTAAGTGTTGTTTGTCATGAAGTATTTGTACACAGATACATAATATACGAAGTATTATTTATTTACACTTCACGACGCGTCCGGACGAGCAAATTCCAGGGCTCGCACCCTCTCCCGCGCGGCACGTTCAATGGCTGGAACGGCTTCGGGAACGTCCACTCGCCATTGACGATTGCGAGCGGCGTCTTGACGCCGGCCTTCATCGCCCTTCTCCGCCTGACGCTTGCGTTGTCGTTCCGCTTCTTGGGCCGCGTTCACGGCTCGATGCTGACGCCTCATCTCGGCCTCGTGAGCACGCAGTTCACCATCCGCTGCACGCTTCGCCCGCTTGTCCTCGGCCTCGCGAGTGCGAAGTTCGGCATCCTCTGCACGCTTCGCCCGCTTGTCCTCGGCCTCGCGAGCGCGCAGTTCGGCATTTGCTGCACGCTTCGCCCGCTTGCACTCGGCCTCGCGAGCACGCAGTTCGGCATCCGCTGCACGCTTCGCCCGCTTACGTTCGGTATCACGAGCCCTTCGGAGCGCCGCCTTGTCTTCCAACGTCGGCGAAACCACCGCGGTACCGTCACCTCCAACGACGGGTGCAGTGCTGGCATTCGGTTGTACTGCATTCGTTGTTGATGGTAGCGTTGCCTCCGGGACATCCATCGCACGACCCGCTCTCGACGGGAGACTGAGAGAGAAGGCGGGCGCGCGAGAGAGAGGGGTGCGCGCGCAGCTGCAGCGAGCGAGGAGAGCGGAGGAGCGAGCGAAGGGGGAGAGGTTATAAGGCGCGTTACTGACACCGATATCAGCGTCGCGTCCGTGGCTTATTCGGTAGAGCGTCGAGCTGCGGCCCGCCAAGTCCTCTTTCTTTTAAAGATAGAGAGAAGACTACGGACTCCGCCGACGGCGGTGGATGGTTTGGGGTCGTTTATAAAGTGTATTCACACTTAAAAAACATGAATTTGTGAGATAGGGCCGCCAACGTAAAGACGAACTGACGGGTAGTTTACCTGACGTAAAGTTTTACGTTCCGTAAAGATCCGTTCATGCGCAGATACCATCCGGAAACACGGTTACCTAAAGAAGTGTGTGTAAAAGCTAAAAGCCTCCAATATTGTTGTCATTTCGTCGTGTAGTAAAGCTTGACCTTTGTTCCTATTGGCCGTTACTTCTACGAAGATGCCCCGCTGCGGTGGTCTAGTGCCTAAGGTACTCGGCTGCTGACCCGCAGATCGCGGGATTCAATCGCGGCTGTGGCAGCTGCAACGGAGGCAAAATTGCTCTAGGCCGTGGTGTGCTGAGATTTAGGTGCACATTAAAGAACCGCTGGTGGTCGAAATTGTTTGGAGCCTTCCACTACGGCGTCTCTCATAATTATACGGCTGTTTGGAGATGTTAAAACGCACATAATAATCAATCAATATTACGAAGATACAGAGACTTTTTCGTATTTTAATCAGCATCTTCCGATAACCCTCGCTTACTTTAATGTTCGTTTCCTTAGGCAAGTAAGAATGAGTCACAATGACAGTTCTTTCTCAGACGTCAGCTAACCTGCGAATTACGGGACAGTTTCCACTTCCAGTTTTTTTAACTATGTGATGTTTTACTTCAAGTGTACTGATTATAAGTTTCAGTATGAGCATTTCTTCGCACTCTTTTTTGCGTGATTCACAAAATAATATTACATTATACGATTACTATCAACTATTTCTTACAGACAGGTCTCGAAGTATAAATGTTCTTCTAATAGTGTTTTTATAAACTGTTATTGAAATTGCGCAACTGTGGCTACATTTTTTAATATTGTTTTAACACGTGTACATCCCTACCCCTTGCACACATTACTGATTGGGACGAGTTACTGTAGAGGTCGCCACCCTTTAGTCATTTAGTTTGGCTGCAACTAGCAGGTGGCGCCCCTGAGATTGTATATATTCTGCCCCGAATAAATTGGGAGGCCCCTTTTTCGTTAGCTGAGCAGCTGTCGTGCGTATCGTCTCTCTCCGCTCGTGCTCTGCCACGCTGG
This sequence comes from Rhipicephalus annulatus, assembly GCA_013436015.1. Lineage (NCBI taxonomy): Eukaryota > Metazoa > Arthropoda > Arachnida > Ixodida > Ixodidae > Rhipicephalus > Rhipicephalus annulatus. The sequence continues at coordinate 98,810 of WOVY01005521.1, forward strand.
CGCGGCACCAGCCACAAGACATGGTGTCAGAAGTGGCTGCGTAACGCCCCCTTCCCGAACTCTCCCGTACCGCACGACGATGGCCCTCGACGGAGTGGCGCCGAAGAAGCTCCGCCTCAACCTCCAGTCGCCCGCACCGTTCGATTTTGTGCACCCGGGAACCTGGCCAGCATGGCTCAGCTGCTACGAGGACTACACCGTCGTTTCCGGCCTGACTCAAGCATCCGGCGACATGCAGGTACGCTCGTTGTTGTACTGCATGGGGCCGGAGGCCCACCCACTTCTGGAGACGTTCTCGCTCGACACCGCATCACTCGCCTCATTTCAAGCGGTTGCCGCCAGCTTCACCGACCACTTCGTGCATCCGGCGAATGAACTGTACGAGTCGTCGCGTTTTCACCGGCGTGTTCATTTACCCGACGAGAGCGTCGACGGCTACTACGCCGAACTGTGTAGAATGGTGAAGCGGTGCAACTATCCGTCAGCTGAAGTGGAGCAAAGTCTTGTACGTGATAGATTCGTCGTCGGCCTCCACGACTCTCGCCTTTCGGACCAGCTTTGCCGGAACGCGAAGTTGACGCTCAAAGAAGCATGGATGCAGGCCCGTCAATCGGAAGACGCCGACAAAGAAAAAACGTTGCCTCAAAACTGCGCAGAGCACTCCCGCGAGCTACACCTCGACGCCGTACGAGATAAGAAGTTCGCCTCTTGCCGCCGCAACTACGATAAGCGGCATTCGCCCCCGCGGAAAGCAGAGCGCTCCTGCCAGCCGTCAACATGTGAATTCTGCGGCCGCGCGCCACATCCACGTTCTAACTGCCCTGCTCGAAACTCCGTCTGCAACTTCTGCAAAAAGAAAGGACACTTTGCGGAAGTGTGCCGCGTGCGGCAAGCAACACAGAAGCTCGGCTCCATTCAGCTACACGCTGTCGGGACGCCCGCCGCGGCAAAGTTCGTCGACATCACCGTTGACAACTACACAGCGCAGTTCAAGGTCGATTCCGGAGCCGAGGTGTCCGCCGTTCCGAGCGACTTCCCTGCATTGCCGGCCAAGCTCGACCCCGTCAACAGCCTGCTCACCGGACCTGGCGGTCAGCCGCTGCGCGTGCTGAGTTCCTACATGGTGAGACTTCGGTGGCACGGGAAAATGAGCTCTCAGCGCTTGTACGTGATCCAGTCTCTCACCGTACCTCTTCTTGGAATGCCGGCGCTTCAAGCTCTGGAAGTTGTAAAGTTTCTCGATGAACTTCTGACTCCGAAAGCAACATTGCGTGCTGAGCTCTTCCAGGGATTGGGCACCCTCAAGGACGAGTACACTATCCTTCTGAGACCTGACGCCGTACCCTTCTCCCTAAGTGTGCCTCGCAGGATTCCAATCCCGCTACGCGAGGTCGTCCGTCACGAGCTTGACAAACTGGAGGAAGGAGGCGTGATCCGCAGGGTCGACAACCCAACCCCATGGTGCTCTGGTCTCGTTGTAGTACGGAAAGCCGATGGTTCCTACCGGCTGTGCGTTGACTTGACTCAGCTGAACAAGGTTGTCCTTCGGGAACGCCACATCCTACCAACTGTAGAGCAAGTCCTTGGCCTCCTTGGCGACGCAACAGTTTTCTCCAAGCTGGATGCAACAGCCAGTTTTCATCAGGTTAAACTATCTGCAGACTCCCAAGAGCTCACAACGTTCATCACCCCATTTGGCCGATACTGCTTCTGCCGGCTCCCCTTTGGCATCACCTCCGCGCCGGAGTACTTCCAAAAACAGATGGCCAGGATCCTGGAGGGCCAGGAAGGAGTCGCCAATATGATAGACGACATTCTGGTCTTTGGGCGCACCCGCGAGGAGCATGATGACAGACTGAGCCAGGTGCTGTCTCGCCTTGCAAAAGCAGGCCTCACGTTGAACCAAGACAAGTGTCGTTTTGGTGTCTCCGAAGTCTCCTTCCTAGGAGTCATCGTTTCAGCACAAGGCATCAGGCCAAGTCCAGATAAGGTCGAAGCAATCAAAGCCATGGAGGCTCCAACAGACATCGCAGGTGTCCGGCGACTGCTCGGAATGGTGAACCATCTTGCCCGGTTCTTGCCTTGCATCTCAGAGGTCAAAGCTCCCATCAGAGCACTTCTAAACAAGTCTGCGACTTGGGTGTGGCAGCATGAACAAATTGCTGCATTCGAGAAAATCAAGGAACTCCTGACATCAGACCGTTGCATGGCCAAGTATCATCCATCATACGCCACCACAGTTTCGGCTGACGCAAGCTCATTCGGACTGGGCGCAGTCTTCCTGCAGACACAGCCCTCTGGAGAGCACCGCCCAGTTGCGTTTGCTTCGAGATCAATGACCGAGACAGAGCAGCGTTACAGCCAGACAGAAAAGAAAGCGTTGGCAACAACATGGGCTATCCAACGGTTTGACGAATTCGTCCGCGGCATCACCTTCGATGTTGAGACAGATCACCTACCACTCGTTTCTCCGGCAAGATGGAGCTGGACATGCTGCCGCCTCGCATACAGAGGCTCAGGTTAAAGACCATGCGATACCAGTTCCGAATGCTCCACGTGCCAGGAAAGCTGTTAGCTACGGCAAATACCTTGTCACGCATCACCCAGAAGGCGTCCCTTCCCCTGAACACCGTGGAATTGTTTGCAGCTCAAGTGGTCAGCGGCACGTCAGAAGCCTTGCCACTACGCCCAGAGGACGTGCGACAAGCACAAGAGTCCGATGGCGAATGCAGAGCCCTCACCTCCTTCAGCCAGAATGGTTGGCCACAGAAGGCCAAACTGTCACTGCACCTCTCCCAGTATGCCTCAGCAGCTGATGAGCTCTCTGTCTGCGACGGTGTTCTACTGAAAGGCGCCAGGATGGTCATCCCGCATTCTCTTCGGCCGGCTGTTTTGACGCTGTTGCACGAGGGACACCAAGGCATCAACAGGACGAAAGCTCTCGCTCGAGAGTCCATTTGGTGGCCTGGCATTTTGGCAGACATTACCTCTCTGGTAACTAACTGCGAGCAATGTGCTTCCACTCGGGTGAACCATGCAGAGCCCCTGGTCTCCACGGTCCTACCTGGACGTCCCTGGAAACTTGTCGGCGTGGACCTGTTCCACCTCCGCAGCCGGACATTCATCTTGGTGGTGGACTACCACTCCAGGTACCCTGAAGTTGTAACCTTGCGGAGCACAACGGCTCAGGCAGTCATCGACGCTCTCAAAAGCATCTTTGGCCGGCATGGAATTCCGCGAGAAGTCAGATCAGACAACGGTCCACCGTTCTCTTCACGCGAGTTTGCAGCAATGGCGGCATCTTACGGCTTTGACCACGTCACCAGCAGTCCGCACTATGCGCAATCGAACGGAGAGGCGGAGAGAATGGTCAGGACAATTAAGTAGTTGTTTCGCAAAGCAAAAGACCCTCATCTGGCCTTGCTCAGCTACCGGGACACCCCCGGAGTCGATGGCTTCAGCCCGGCCCAGCTCTTGATGGGACGACAACTCCGAACCAAAGTGCCGAAACAGGACTCCCAGTTATGTCCTCACTGGCCATCGAGGAAAGACGTGAGGAGAAAAGATGCAGCCTACAAGCAGAAACAGGCCGCTGACTTCAACAGGCGTCACAGAGCTCAAGATCTGTCATCGCTCCGAACAGGCCAGTGTGTCTGGGTACGACCTGAGCAGGTCAAAGCTACAGTGCTTAGCCCAGCACGCCGACCATGAAGTTATGTCGTGGAAACGGAGCAGGGTGGCGTCCTACAGCGCAACCGGCGTCACCTAGTGCCTTTTGTACCTCCTGCGCCGAGGGTGGAACCACCGCCGTCCGAGGAGCAGGAGCCACAGCGAACACTGCCCCCTCTGGAACCCCAGCGAACTACTATAGTGCAACCACCCGATTCCCTTGGACTGCCCCCTGCAGACAGTGACCGCAGTGATGGTGTGACACGAACACGTAGTGGCCGCCGTGTTGTGCATTCGAACCGCCTGAACTTGTGATGTGCAGTGTCTGGCGTCTTCCGTCTTCCGTCTGGTCTTCAAGGGGGGAGATGTAGAGGTCGCCACCCTTCAGTCATTTAGTTCGGCTGCCACTAGCAGGTGGCGCCCCTGAGATTGTATATACTCTGCCCCGAATAAAGTGGGAGGCCCCTTTTTCGTTAGCTGAGCAGCTGTCGTGCGTATCGTCTCTCTGCGCTCGTGCTCTGCCACGCTGGCGCGGCACCAGCCACAAGACACCTGGTCAGACATTTATTTGCCATTTTGTGAAGTATACGCCTTACGTATCTGCACTGTCATCTGTAACTGATTTACGATTGGTTAATTGAATAAAGAAGGCCGCTAAACACATCGTCATTCAACTTTCATCAAAATGTTATTCGTTTAATGTCACTCGTCTATAATACACCTTATAACTAGGTTATTTCACCTGGACTTATTTCATAGTTCATCAACTTTTTGGCCGAGCCAATTTATATTTTGTTCTCTTGAATTAGGACTACTCTATGTCCGCTCGTCTCTTTTTCACGCCTCCAATTTCGTTCAAATTTTCTTCCACTGTTGATAGACTGATATTTATTTGAACGAAGCTTGCTTTATAACAGGTGTGTTTTGCCTTTATCTGCGAAAGTTTACTCAAGATTACTTTACGTGTTTTAGGAAGTTAGCTAGTCTTTTCCTATTGTGTAGGCCCGGGATTGTTTTAGAAATCTCCCGATAATGACAACAGCCTTCCTGCCAAACAACAGTCACCAACATATTTCCCATTGGTACGTGGACAAGAAAGCACAAGGCAGGTAACCACCATGAATATCCTATTTCTTAACATTAAACTGCATGTAAAAGTTGCTGCAGCCATCATAGTCACAGTCCTGCCGCTGTGTCTACTGTAGCCCTGGTTTGTATGAAAAAGTTAAAGGGCACGGCAACTTTTGGCGAATGCATTATTTAAGGATGAGAACAGTTTAACAAAATTTGATATATCAATAATAATTTATTATTTCAATTTTTAGGGTTCAACGTAACCAAAACCAGTACAAGTATATGAGAGGCGCCGTAGTGGAAAGCTCCGGAAATTTCGACCACCCGGGGTTTTTTAACGTGCGCCTAAATCTAAGCACACGGGCCTTAAGCATTTTTGCTTTCACCGAAAACGCAGCCGCCTCCGCCGAGATTCAATGCCGTGACCTACGGGGCAGAAAAGTAGTGCCCTATAGCCACTAAGCAACTGGGGTGGGTCGATATAGTAAAAATTCAATTTTACAGCTGACACCGATACCGTGGTCAGCAGGTGCGTAGCGAGCGTTCCAAGTCTTGCTATTTGCCCCAATTGATTGCATCACATTTGCGTGTTGATAACAGTTCTCATCTCCTTGATATGTCTTTTCTATAAACAAGAAAAATATTTTGGCCACAAGCTGCATTGTTTCGAACGTGCACTGCTACTGTTGATGTATTCAAATTTAACCTAAGAGAATAGAAAGGAACGCTCAGAACAGACCGCTAGGCTGATAATACAGTAAGCGCAGCCCTTTCGGTATGAGCACAAAAATCTCTGTAATGTATCTATTGTTATGCTACCGTTTTACCCTATCTACTGATACATGGGAACCTCTGGTACAATATAAAACTTCGTTCCTTTCTCACAGACATATGTCAACGATAAGCCGGGTTTCAAGGCGAACATGCTAGAAATTGAGCGTAAGTTCTACCATCCTGTGTTCTCCTGCTTGCAAATTTGCACCATGGTTTAGAGGCAAACAACCTTGTGACGGAGGCTTGTTTTTCCACGTCCGCGGTGTGCGTCACGAGAAGATGCGTGATTGTGAGGCACATAAAGAGGCAATCCGCTAATACCAACAATTTTTGAAAATAATTTTTTGTTGGCCCACTTTGAATTGTCTACATGAGATTCTGCCGCTATTGAAAAACACACACAAACAAGCGACACGGGAACGACGGAATGGCGGAACTTCCAACTCATTTCGAAGTGCCACCTATGTCGAATCAGTTGGAAGCTCTTGCAATTACGTTATGTTCATGTCTCTTGTGTTTTAATAGTGGCAGAATGTCATACGATATCAATCATAACTTTGGAAGAACTATATAAATCACCTAGAAGTACAAACCCTTTACACTAGTCGGCTACTCCAACGTAAGCAGTATGGACTTTAAAATCAAGCTTTGTCGCAATTCTTTGTGTCATTTCATGCCAGTTTACGTCCTTCAATTCAAATTGCATGTGATAACAGCTCGGACAACGTATGGTTACTCATCATTATGGTATCCAGAGCTTCCCCCACTTGCCATGATAGAGTTTGTTGAAATGAGTGGACATTGTTGAACATCTGTTTGGACTAACATGGCCATGCTATAAGCGCAATGTGATTGCATCACTGCCTCACGAATCTGTAATATACCGTCATTTTGCTTTTCAGTGCCTACTCAATGGGAATGGATACTTAAGGCACAAAATGACACCGTCCTATCGATACATTTCAGCGCAGAAGAAGGAAACAACTTTCCTTCCGCTGGACTGGTAGGTTTATAGAAAATCTCAGCACAATAATGCGCTAAACAACAGGACAGGTCAGGGTTCGTTAGCACACACTTTGTTGTGATAGCATTCATCTGGACACTTCGGGTACACGTTTGCTGTCGGTCCCACACTCCCAAAAAATTAAAGTAGATCGAGCCCTGCAATGTGGGACGTGCCATAAAGCTGACACTGGAACAAAGGGTTCGGTGTGATTTCTTTGGTTTTACGTCCCGAAACCACGGCATGGCTATTAGCAACGCCATAGTGAATGGCTAAAAAATTTCTAAGTCCTGAGGTTTGTTTGCGTGTGCCTAATTCGGACCACAAGACTCAATAGCGGCTCGCCTTGATTGAGATGCAGTGGTCTTGACTGGCACTCGACCCCGCGACCTTCTGGTAAGCAGGCGAGAACAATAAAAATTGTGGCCGGGCATCACTGTAAACACAAGCCAGTGTTTCACAAAAAGTCATCACTATCAGCACTAAAAGAACACCCGAACACAAGAAAGCGCGTCATATAAGCGCTGCCGAACAACTGAAAGTTTTATTTCAGCTTTCACAGATGCTCATATTTTGTACCTACAGCATACGTAATTATATGCTTGGTGGGGTTGTCAGTACTTTTCATGCCTTCCTGAATGTTTGTATATGACACGTTTCTTCTGATAAACTTTCAGTTGTTAGACAGTACTTGTGTGGAGAACTTTCTTGTGTATTTCTTTATTTTTCTGTGCTCTCGCCGTGAAGAGTACGTTTTAACTAGCCCAATTTGCTACTTTATTTTACCAGAAAGTCTGTAACAAAGAGAGCCAAATTTGGCTTAGCAGCATTTAACGCATTTAATTATAGACAGCACTTTACTTACCCCATACCTAACGATTTGCCTAAAGCCCATTGCTGAACTTCCTTTGGACGCTTTTGGTAATTCGTTCAGTTTAGATATGATGTCACAAAGATATTTGAACAAGAAAGATTGAATAATGACTCATAGCACTTAAGTTCCACGTGACGCAGAGTTAGTTTTGCGGTTTTTTCATGACTTCGTGTAACTACGTCGAGCCAATTTCTGACTGAACAGCTTATGTGAACCTATACTGCGGTGAAGCAGTGCCACGGAGTTTAAAGATCAGCTGTCGCTAAACTACGTTACACCTCAGAAAATACAAATAATTAATAATATTACATGTAACGTTCACGTCTAAGCCAAGAAATGCCGCAACGCGAAAAGACTAATAACATTAGCAAATGATGAAATTGTGCAAATAAAAGTGATTGCTAATCTAAGAGTCCATTGCCGAGAAAGCACCATTCATTAGAAGAGGGCGAATAATATTTCCCACATGACTGTCGCATATTTGGCAGATTCTCGTATACCATTAGGTGGCATGAACAGGGAACATGGTTGCTTGATGTGGCTTATGGAACTCTCCGAAGCTCATCAGACAAGGGTAACGCAAGCATAATCGCTGTGCGAAACATAAAGTGAGTTCTATGGAATATGACTAAACTTTTGAGCTCATGTAGCTTCGAGTTCATGAAAGTGAAATTGTTGGCAAGACTTCTTCTTACAATATCCAGTTTTCTTTTTATTATGACGGCACTCAAAACTTTGCAACAGCTTTTGAAAGACGACATTTCATAATTGGCTCCCATAAACTCACCATGTCAATTAGAAAATGCACCGAAGCTCATCGAACCTGCAACTTTACTAATTTGGCTGCGTTACTAAATTTTTAATGTGGATATATTTATAGCTTACCCTCACTTGCGCTACGCTGCGCACAGATATAGTGGCCCGAAACGGTGCACCGAACTGCATACATTTCGCTCAACAAGTACGTCCCGTCGTTACATTGTTAGCTTGAGTGAAAACTGAAGGCGAAACCAAGTGCAGAGAGAGTTGCACTTTATGCATTCCACTGCTCGCATAATCGTTCTCCGCACGCGCACGGCAGTTCTTCTGTCGCCTTTGTGTGTAAATAGACAGGATATACAAGTCTGACTCAAGTGGACACTCAGCTAACAGTGTGGTACATGTTCTCTTACGGGATCAATAAGTACGCAAACAAGTTACAGGGAAAGGTAGTTTAAAATGCCAACTGAGCGCTCGCTACCTAACGGCTACCCCTGGACACGGTACTAACAGGGTCCACCATGAAAGGACATATGCTAACATGCTGCACGCGTTAAGAAGCAGCTGTACACTTATTTTTTGCCATGCGACACACGCGAGCCTGAAAAAAAAATGTCCCCACCACACCGAAAAGAATCGTGAGGAAATGCGAATGCATTTCTTGCAAAGAGAGTACACAGCGTAGTGATTTTAATAGCGTAAATTAATGACGAGACAAGTATTTGTACCGTAACCTTTTATTTAACAATTCATCAGCACCTGTTAGTGCTGTCTTTGGAACTGACGGCCATAATGTTAGCCTCTTATTAACACAAACGCTACACAAACGCTGGCAGCACAAACGCTACAAACGCGTTTCAGACACACTTGATTGAGGCGGCAGCAGGTCACCTTCAGGTAAAAAAAAAAGGGGGGGGGGCTCAGGTTGCTATGGGTGAGAATAAGCGCGTACGCCCACAGCTGTTGCTGGCAGCTGCCGACGCCGAAGTATGACTTGGTGGGGGCTCCAGTGGCTACGGACGCACGGGTCCGCGGTTGTTGATATAGGAGAGAGCGGTAGACGGATCTTAATGGACGCCTGACAAAGCCCGACTAAGAAATGCATTCGCATTTAGAGGAACATAGTTGGCAGATGCCACGTACAGAGGGAATCAATGGTATGCAAACCACGAAGAAGAATGGTTTATATGTCATTTTAAAGTCAGTACAACGTTACGAGGTCGAGGTAAATGATGCCGTACAAGACTTCCGTGTCATGATTATCATGTTTGGATATGTCGTTTACCTTGGTCATCTATTCACGTCACGTGATACCAAACTTGGTATATGTGGAGCTAGCTCAACGGCCGCGAGCACGCTATGAGCGTGGTATGTTGCCATCTTCTTACATGACACGCGTGTCAAGAATATCATGTTTGCACCATTCATATAATTTGTCATCCATTGGCGTCACGTTACACCAAATTCGGCTTATGTGGAGCTAGCGAAACGGCCGCGAGGTGACCGTAGCATGAAGTCATGTTGTTACATCATATGCATTTCATGATTATCATGTTTGCACCAGTATCAGACCTTCGTCATTCATTCACGTCCCGTAATACCAAATTTGGTATAAGCGAAGCTAGCAAAACGGCCGTCAGCGCATCATGAGCGTGGCACGTGGTCATGTTATTACATGACGCGCATCTCATTATTATCATGTTTGCACCACTCACATTCCTTCGTCATTCATTCACGTACTGCAATACCAAATTTGGTATATGCGACGCTAGCGTAACGGCCGTAAGCGCATCATGAGCGTGGCATGTAGTCATGCTGTTACATGAGGCGCATGTCAAGATTTTATGTTAGGGTCTATTCCTAGTGTTCGCCATGCAATTATGCCATACCATACCAGCTTTGCAACACGCCATGTGAACAAAACTGCCGCAAGAGCTGCAGGACCATGAAATGTAGATCATGACACTCATGACATACATGTCGTGATTTTTATGTTATGACTAGTCAAATACGTTTTTCATGCATTGATGTTATATCATACCAAGTTTGGTATTGATATCAATATCGAAACGGCCTGGAGAGCTAAATGTCTTAGGCGGCTAGATAGATAGACAGATAGATAGATAGATAGATAGATAGATAGATAGATAGATAGATAGATAGATAGATAGATACGCTCAATGTCGCCGAAGTTTGCTAAGCAATGCTTCGCATTTGAGAGCGATGTCGAGAGACCAGTGGCCGCCAGGTGCTGCAAAGCGTGGCATCCTGGTGTAAAGATGGCCATATATTGTTCTTTCATTTCACGAATGATGCAGATGGGTGACACTGACAATGATGCCAATGAGAAACTTGCATTTTAGAAAGAAGTGCACAGGCACTACGATGGTTTGTTCTAATTAATTCGCTCACGGTGACCTAATTCTCCTCAGTGAGTATATAATTACGTCGTGTTTGTACATTCTTTTAGGGGCGAGGCTCCCTGTAACGGCACTCGTTCGTCCCTCGTATCTGTTGTTGTGTGTAACAAGTATAACATTTTCACCTCCAAGGTGGTGCCGGTGAGAGTTTTTATCTGTGCGTTGTTGAACAATAAAAGATAGTGCTCAATGTTCATGCCACTGGCTGCTAAGGGGGTATGAGAGACAGGAGCATTCGGCTTTTTGTTAACGCGCACGCTGCGATCCCCATTAGCAGCCATTGGCATGTACATTGCGCACTACCTGACAAGAAAGGGTTGCTATGTTTTCCTTGCCTGGTGTAACCTCCGTAGTTTTAGAAAGGTTGAGCGAGTGTTGGGCCGCAGTGCCATAAATACAGGGAACTAGTATATACCATGAACTCGAAATGGTTAAAAGTGGGAAGTAGACCCGAAGCGCAATCCGTAACGAAGTGTTCGTGTGCTACCTCTCGTTTAGTCCTTGGAATGTCCGCTGGATGGCGATGCTTCTTTATGGGGAATATATGATGAAAAGATGTGAGATGGTGGTACTTGGAGTGTTGAATAGATGGATGGACGGACACACAGACAGATGCATGGATGGACGCATGAACGAACGCAGGGTGGATACCTGGACGAACGCAGGGACGGACGCACAAACAGACGCACGCACGGACGGGCGGATGGACGCAAGGACGGTCACACAGACGGACGCATGGACGGACGGAAGCAAGAACGAATGGACGGATGAATGCTTCGCCCCACTCTGCATCATTCGCTCCGTGGATATGCTGCCATTTTTTTATTATTGAGGATCTTCTAAGCACGAAGTACAGTTTCGTTATATAAGCAGGCACATTAAGAGATTTGTTGCGTTACGCGCGTAACTGTATTTTTCAAATAGGCTTGTTTTCTTTTATCGAAATTTGGGGTTTAACGTCACAAAACTGCCATATGATTTGAGAGCTGTCGTAGTGATTTTTATGGTTCCTAAATCTATTCAAACCTATTCCCTAACATGAACGCACAGGCCTGCGCACAAGCCTGCGCACAGGTATGCGCACAGGCCTGCGTTAAAACATGATAATCATGACATGGAAGCATCTACAGCATAATTTACCTCCGCCTCCGAACTTTCTGATAATTTTGAAGTGGCAAGTCAACCTTCATTTGTGCTTCGCATATCATCGATTCCCACTGTACTTTGGATCTGCCATTTTTTATTTCAAATGCGTGTATGTGCACGCCCACAAGCGCGGGCGGGATTCGCGCGTGCTTGTGCATGTATGTACGTACGTTCGTGCTTATATACATATAGCTACATTCCTTCCTAAGCTTTTGTTATCGCCCCGACACGTTAGGTAGTTGGTAGCGCAACCTGCGCCTGCAGTGTTTTCGAAGCTACACAAATGTAGCAGATCATTTTGTTAAGATTACGCGCACTACGTGAATACTATGAATTATTCTCGAAACCACGTGGCCACTAGTGATAATATTGGGATATTCGACTGCACATGTATAACTGCCGACGCACCTCACCACTTGTGAGTTGATGGACGGCCGACGCTCTGTTCTCCAATATCAGTGACAGTGCGTATCGCTATGATCTGACTTTCCGTTCACCATCCAAACGTTGAGTCAAATAGGCAGTTTCATGATTGACGTATACAGTATGCTCCCTTCATTCACGCCGCGACCTCGAGGCAATATCATGTCCGTGCATTCGTAGCGTGTGTAATGTGCGTGCGTGCATCTGCTTTGAGTACCGAGCTCTGCCAACAATAACAAGATAGTGCTTTGAAGCACAAAACACAGCAACGTCGTACCATATTGGCGAACGAAAAGAAAGGAGCACCCGCTATTACAATCGAAGTTACTTTCTGCCTTATCTCTAGATACATTAGCCCAGACATAGCTCTGTTCTGTAATCAAAGGAATGACATTCGTAATTAGCTTTTGGTGATACGCAGTAAAACATTCTGCACCCCAAAGGGTGTAAATGGGTGCTTTTACAAAAAAAGCACCCTTTGCAACACCCTTTAACACCAATAAATGGTCGATTGAAAAAAAAAGCACCCATTTGTTTGGGTGCTTGCCTCAATAGCGCCCTAAAGTAGGCTCTAAGGTGCTTTTGTGCCTGAGAAGGGTGTAGGTGGCGATTCATCAGATGGAATGTGCAGCATAAGAAGAACACATAATTATAATATTTGGGATTTTACGTCTCAAAAACCTCAATATGTATATGAGGGTCGTGGTAGTGGAAAGCTCCAGAGATTTTGACCATTTGGTGTTTTTTAATGGGCACTGATATCGCTCAGTGCACAGGCTTCTACCTTTTCGTCTCCACCTGAATTCGACTGTCACGGCCGGCATCGAACCCGCGACCTTCGGATTGGCGGCCGAGCAGCTTAGCTACTGCACGAATATGTGGACCTTGCCCCGCAGGGGCGCCTGCGCAAGTAGGCGTTTGGTGTGTAGCGACACCACGGACCCGAGCTAACGGGGGGAGTTTCTACTCCCTCCCACGCCTAGCCGTGCGTGGCTTTGCCGTGTCCGGGGAAAAGGGGATCCTGGGGGTTGAGCCGACGCTGGGTGATTGGACCTTTAAGGCCCCCGGCAGAGGCAACACACCCCTTTGGCCCCAGCTTCACGTAGACGGCACCTCTGGGCTGACCCACCCAGGGGAAATCGGCAGTCGCCTTTTCCTATCTCTCTCTCCCTATATCTTCGTCTTTTGTTCTCACTTTACATCTTTCCTGTCTTCTCGTCACTTCATTTTACTTCAAAATTTTCCTGGCGGCAAGGGTTAACCTAGTGTAAAGATCCAACTTTGGATAGATATATTAGATTATAGCGGCCATGTACGGCTGGCGCTTGCGCCTCCTTCGCGTCTCGCAGCGTCCCCTTGTTGGGCTCAGTGGTGGGTGGCTGGCATGGCCGCCGAAAAAGCTATCAAATTTATGGGAACTTCTAGCCCTGTCACAACTAATCGCCCCTCCAAAAGGTGGCGCACCGATGCAATTCTTAAATTTCTCCCGAACAAAAAAGATAACTTCCCAAAATACCACATTATCCACTGTGAAGGCACAGAAAAGGAAGCTAGAAACATTTCACCTTTCCTTGTATTGAAATGCCTTATAGAAACGCTGGGCGCAGGCTACAAGGCCACAAAGATCGCCACTGGTGACCTGTTACTTGAAGTAAAAGACAACGCACAGTACCAAAGACTACATAAACTCACAGCATTTGGGGATCAGCCTATCACAATCACACCGCATCGAACCTTGAACACAGTGAAGGGTGTTGTATCAGATGGAGACCTGATGGACCTCTCTGATGATGAACTTATAACAGGCTGGAAAGAGGAAAACGTCATTCAGGTGCAGCGTATCAAAATAAGAAGAGAAAATAAGGAAATCCCAACGAAGCACACCATACTAACGTTCGCATCTAGCACCCTCCCAACCGAAATAGCAACAGGATATCTTAAACTGCCAGTTAGACCATACATACCCAACCCGAGGCGCTGCTTTAAGTGTCAGAGGTTCGGGCACGGCTCCCAGAGCTGCCGAGGACAGATTACTTGCGCGAAATGCGGCACCAAAGGTCATACCGCTGACGATGACTGTCAGCTACAAGTGCACTGCGCAAACTGTGAGGGTGACCATCCTGCATATTCCAGGTCATGCGTGGCCTGGAAAATGGAAAAAGAAATTATCAGTACAAAGTTTAAATTGAGCATAAGCTTCCGTGAAGCGCGGCAGCGCGTTTCCCCGCATTTTGCTGGGAACACATCGTATGCCGAAGTGGTGCGAGGGGGGTCAGCACCACTTCGGTTTTCGGCAATGCCTTGGACCACGCCCAGCGTGCCGAGGCAAACGCCACAAGCCCCCATGGGGGGAGCAGCCTCGGCTGCCCCACCCTCCTTCAATACAGCCCCACCGAAGGCTCCTGTGAACCTTGGCAGCAGCCAGGGCACCACACAAACTAAAGAGGTCCCCTCAACCTCCAGCCCGGTGGGGTTTAAGGCTCCGTCTGTCATGACGATGCCTACAACGAAAACATTATCTGTCGCCTCTCCTGAGGCGATGGACACTTCAACTGCACCGGCGCAGACTGCGCCAAAGGAGCGGCGGGGTTCCATCGACCGCTCTAAAAAAAGACAAAACGGTAATTACAGGGCCTTCTAAAGGCTCTGTAAGATAAGTCACTTCTCTCTTTAGACACCAGCCACACTCATTTCGTACACACAGCACTTCTTTACTCCCATAATGGAGACACAAATTATACAATGGAACGTCAGAGGACTACTTCGAAACCTCGACGATGTCCAAGAACTTCTACACAAACATTCTCCAAAAGTGCTGTGTGTACAGGAAACACACTTAAAATCCAAGAATACAAGTTTCTTGCGTCAATGTGTTGTCTTCCGAAAGGACAGAGATGATGCTGTGGCGTCATCTGGTGGTGTAGCCATTATAGTTAATCGAGGAGTAGCATGCAGTCATCTACCACTACTAACAACCCTAGAGGCAGTGGCTGTTCGAGCAGTTCTATTGAATAAGCTCGTCACCATCTGCTCTCTATACATACCGCCGCAACACCGCCTGGAAAAACATGATTTCCAGTCTTTAATAGATGAGTTACCAGAACCTTATTTGGTTCTAGGGGACCTGAATGCGCACAGCGGTTTATGGGGTGACTGTCGATGTGATGCACGAAGTCGTCTCATTGAACAGTTCGTCTTTTCATCAGGTGCTTGTCTGTTGAATAGAAAAGAGGCAACATATTATAACCTTGCAAACAATACTTATTCCTCCATAGATCTCAGTATCGCATCTCCTTCACTTGTACCATTACTTCAGTGGAAAGTCATAAATAATTCATACGGAAGTGACCATTTTCCTTAGTTTTGAGTACACCAATAACATATGCATATCTTCCACATGTTCCCAAAAGGCTGGTGAACAAAGCCGACTGGGAACAATTTCAAAAGATTACACACCTAAGTTGGACCGACATATGCGGATTAGGCATAGATGAAGTTGTGCAGTACTTCACGGCTTTTCTTACTGACGCAGCAGCCAAGTGCATTCCACAAACATCTGGACTGCCCGGCAAACGACACGTTCCGTGGTGGAACACTGAGTGTCAGAATGCGCGAAAGGAACAAAACAGGGCATGGAGGTTGCTGCGCAACTCGCCGACAGAGGAAAACCTTGAGAGCTTTAAGAAAATAAAATCTCGTGGCAGGAGAACGCGTTGGCAGGCCAGAAGAGAAAGCATGCAGAAGTTTTTATCAGGGGTTAATTCATACACACAGGAGGGCTAAAGTCTGGAACATGGTCGGTAGGATAGCAGGGAAACAAGTACACACACTTCCACTCGTAAACACTCAAGGTGATACCTTGGAAGATCAAGCAAACTTCCTCGGGGCACATTTTGAACGGGTATCCAGCTCGTCCCACTATACTGACACTTTCCAAAAATACAGAAGAAGAATAGAAAAGCAGAAACTCAACCACAAATCCACTAGATACGAGGCATATTACCAAGCTTTCAGTCTAGTGGAGCTCCGAACATCCCTAAACTCCTGCAGTACTTCTGCCCCAGGTTCTGACCGTGTGATGTATGAAATGATAAAAAACCTACCCAACAAAACCCGAAAAACCTTACTTTGTACGATGCTATCTGGTTTTCCGGCGCTATCCCTAACTCCTGGAAAGAGGCTACTGTAATTCCCATTTTGAAAGAGGCAAGGACCCTTCTTTACCTTCGAGTTATAGGCCTATTGCCCTTACAAGCTGCTTGTGCAAAGTCTTCGAAAAAATGATAAACTGCCGACTTGTACACTTTCTTGAAACAAACAATTTGCTCGACCCATTTCAGTGCGGGTTTCGAGAGAGTAGATCCACGACAGACCACCTTGTTCGTATCGAGGCACAGATCAGAGACGCCTTCGTCCATAAACAATATTTTCTCTCTGTGTTCCTCGATATTGAAAAGGCTTATGATACAACATGGCGTTTTGGAATTCTAAGAGACCTATGCCACCTTGGTGTGGGAGGAATAATGTTTCATATAATCGAAAGTTACCTGTCAAACCGGACATTCCGTGTCCGAGTGGGCACGGTTCATTCCCAAACATTTGTACAGGAAACAGGCGTGCCACAAGGTGGTGTACTTAGCTGCACACTTTTTCTCATAAAATGAATTCCTTGCGCTTGACCATCCCTCGCAATATGCTTTATTGTACATATGTCGATGACGTCCAGCTTGGCTTTAGGTCTTGCAATCTGGCAATGTGTGAGCGGCAGGTTCAGTTAGGTTTAAACAAGCTCTCAAAATGGGCAGAGGAAAATGGATTCCGACTGAACCCACAAAAAATCACGTGTGTCCTGTTCTCCAGAAAGAGAGGCATGCACTCAGAACCCGACATTGAACTGAACGGTCAACGTCTGTCTGTTAATACGGAGCATAAATTCTTAGGACTAATCCTGGACAACAAGTTGACCTTCGTACCGCACATCAAGTATCTAAAAACAAAATGTTTAAAAGCCATGAATGTTTCAAAAGTGTTGTCACGTACTAGGTGGCGTAGTGACAGGCAATGTCTCATGAACCTATATAGAAGCCTCATTCGCACCCGCTTAGATTAAGGGCCGTTGTTTATCAGTCTGCGACTCAAAGTGCTTTGAAGATGCTGGACGCCGTGCACCATTTGGGCATCCGTCTTTCTACGGGTGCTTTTCGCACCAGCCCCGTAGAAAGCCTTTATGTTCAGTCAAATGAGTGGTCGCTTCTTCTGCAGAGAACTTACATGTCCTTTAATTATTACCTTAAGGTGAAAGCAGACAAGAAGCACCCCTGATACTCTACTATTAATGATTTGTCGAGTTCAATTTTGTTTCGAAACAAGCCTTCGATGAGGCAGCCCTTCTCTATTCGCCTGAAGAATCTAGCTGAGGAAACTGGAAATCTCACTAGAACACAGTTTAATGGCTCCTGTCGCATATCCGCCACCGTGGCAATGGCAGACTATAGACTGCGATGTGTCCTTTCTAGAAGTTACAAAACATGCGCCTATTGCCCATATGCGAACATACTTCCTGGAACTTCAACACAAATACACATGTCCTGAGTTCTTTACAGATGCGTCCAAGTATAACTCCTCTGTGTCCTAAGCTGTTGTCGGCCCATCCTTTTCGGATGCTGGCCCTCTACATCCAGGCACAAGTATCTTCACAGCAGAAGCCTATGCCATACTTGTGGCGGCTAAACACATCAAGCAATTACAAATACAAAAAGCAGTAATTTATACAGACTCCCTCAGTGTAGCAACGGCTTTACAGACTCTTAAAAAACAAAAAAACCCTGTCCTCGTGTCACTTTATTCCATTTTATGCACACTCTACACACTCAACCAACATGTTGTAGTGTGCTGGGTGCCAGGGCACCGTGAGATCCAAGGCAACGAGAGGGCGGATCAGCTCGCTGCATCCGTCCATGAGAGCACTGCCATTACATCCATATCAATCCCGGCCCTTGATCTTAAGCCGTCTCTCAAACGAAACCTCAGGGACTACTGGCAGAGCAAATGGGATACACACACACAAAACAAACTACACGTTATCAAGCCACACCTTGGCCATTGGCCTCCAGTATCAAAATCACGTCATACAGAGGTAATACTAACGAGACTCAGGATAGGACACACATACACGACACACTCATATCTTTTGTCCGGTGGCGACCCACCATTGTGTGACAGATGTGGTCAAGCACTAACAGTTCTTCACATTTTAATTCAGTGCAAACAATTGGACACTATAAGAAAACAACACTTTCCATTACCCTACCGACAACATATACCTTTACACCCTGAAGTCTTCGTCGGTAGGGAACCGCTTTTTAGTTATAAATCATTGCTAGCGTTTTTAAAAGAAACTCATTGTTTTCATATCATATACCCGGGCATTCCGTAGCACGACCTCTCCTGAGAGGTTTTTGCTGCGGTGGCTACACAAGAAAGCACGTGCCTCACGGCCCTTGGACGCAAGGGTATGAACGAGTGAGGCACTTGTGCTAATGCCATACATATCCACCATCGTCTTTTATTATCACCAACTTTGTTTATCTATTCGCACCACACACACCTTTCACGGCATGGTCATGATTTTATGACTTGTTTGTTTTTACCCGCATTACCGCGAGGAATTTTATGGCCCTTATACAGCCGCTAATCACAATCATTGTCCACATTCCTGTCTCATGAACTGGCGCTCTTTGGCCATCAAATGGCCCTTGCGCCAAAAAACACCATATATCATCAATATGTGGACCTTGCGTGAAATGACGGCCTAGACTTAGAATGTGTGAAGGTGCTCTCCGAATACAGCACAATGCCAGCAGAAGCAAATCGCATTTCATCTATAATGGCAATTAACTGCAGTCCACGTTACGAAAGCTCACCTTCGCGTTGGTTATAAGCTACATGTTTGCTTAGGATTATATACAGGAACATAATGTTCGCCCGAGTATGGGTGTGTGTGCGTGAGCCTGCGCATGTCTTCGCGTGTAAGCGCGATTGTGTGTACACCCGTGCATGTGTGCGTGCGCGTGTGTGTGCGAGTCCTTGCTTGTGTTAAGCGTGCCTGTGCACATGTGTACGCCCATGCATACGTGCGTTTACAGTCGCGTGTGTGTGTTGCCGTATGTGTGTATACGTGTATGTGTGTGCGCCTGTGAATAAGTATGCGTGTGTATCAGCCCGTGCGCCCTCAAATTTCGTATGTGTGTGCGGGGGGGGGGACACTGGTTCTTAGTGTTTAAGGTCGCACGCCTGTTCAGACTGGGAGTCTATATGGGAGGTGGCTTAAGAAATGGCTGTGGTCAACGCACTGTACACGGACTATTCAGTACATGGAAAACAGCTGCACATTTTCGTACCTCATCATTGCTTACGAACTTGCTGTGGTAGCTGATTAGGTCCGCTGATGCGCTTCTACGCTCGAAAACGTGGGTTATGACTAATTCACAAGGAAAGCTGTCACTGCACTTATGCACAATCATCGTTTATATTAACAATGTTTAACAAGAACGTGCCCTGCCTTTGCTACAGGTGCTTAGTTAGCTCATTGGGCAACCATATGGAATTATGTGCTGATCATGTGGTCAGCAAAAAGTTTGTTATAACAACCTCGGCACGTTTCGTGGTGCGTGACAAGCCTTCTAAACATCCGCGACTGTGGAATAATTTGTTCCAGCTTCGACTACGCATTCAGTGTTTGCGGCACCATACGCGGAATTGCCAGACACAGACAATGCGAAGAGAAATTCCTCTGGAAAAAGGTGTAGCAATGCTCTCCCGCTAATGCCACCAAGGACGAAATAATTATTGTTTCTGGCCATTCCATGGTGCACTTTGTTTTCCGCAAGTTTTGCTTCACTATTTTTCACCCACTGCAATCGCATTCCGTCAAAATGCTCAAAGAACCCGAGGCTGGTAAATAACCTGCGTCGCTGTGCGACTGGCTGGAAGGAGAGTTGCCATTTACAAGGAGTCATTCCGCGTCGAACGAGCGTCCGCCGTATGCGCCATAGCGTTTGCCTTTCGGCGCCGTCTTGGCGGGTTTCCCGCTCCTGCCCCCCCCCCCGCTCACCCCGGCCAGCGTTGCTCCCACAACGGCGGCGTAGATAAGCGAATAGTTGCGTCACCGAACACCTGCGTCGACAGCTGCGGCACCGCCGCCAGTGCCTCCTCCTTCTCTCTCTCAACGTTGCCCTCTCTGTCTCATTCGTCTTTCAAATGCGTTGCGTTGGTCTGGGGTCTTGGTCGCTGTGTGTGTTCTAGCGAACAGGCGCATATTCAATAGTGGTCACGCATGACACCGTGTTCGAAGTGACGCTCGGATTAAGGAATATTCATTGAGTGGCGGACACGGACAACGTGGGCCTGTTAACGGTGAGTGTACTGTTTTCGTTGGTAGTAATCATACAGCGCTAGCTGGGCGCCTGCAGCAGCTCTGCCGAAGTAGGCTGCCAGCCATTTACAACAGCATGTGTTCGCGGGCCTGTTGCAGATGCCCGACTAAACGTGTGACTTAACGAGTTCACACTGCTATGCGCGATGTTGTGCAAGTGCCTGCATCACTCATACAGTGAGTGATGTGATCACTTAACAAGGGCGGGATTATTTGCCGATCGCACATTGTCTCTACACTGCACAAAGTGATTGATAGTGTTTTAAGATGTGTTTTGGGCTACATCGTAATAACATTTGTATTAATACTCAAATGTGCAACGTGCTTCTGTAGGTGTAAGCGTAAAAAAAGAAACAATTATGTACAAAGGCGCACTGTACGAAATGGCTTTTTTTTGCTTAAAGACGGTATAGTGGGAGGTGCTGATATGCCGCGATGCTACCAGCACGTGCGCCTCTGTCTTTTAAGCTATTTAGGACAAGTGTCACCAGCAAGAGGGAAAGATCTAGCAGTCTTCCAAAGGCACGTTGTTGTGGCCATCGCCGTGCGTTGTTTTCCCTCGTTTCTGTTTGCTGTTTTCGTGCTTTGCCTTCATCTGCGATAACGTTCGGCGTTATAACAGGATCTAGAGAGTATACGTGACTGTGGGAGCTATGTGCAGTAGCTCTAGCATAAGCCATGGCTGCTGCAACTTAGACGGCGTCCGCGCGCATTGGTGTCGTTCGAGCGCTCCTACTTGCTTGATTGTGTTTAAATGAGTATTTAGGCACGGGTTACGTTTGTAAATCCCGTGGTCAATAATTGCTAATAGCGTGTCCCTGATTGCCATAAGAGGATGAGCTTGGTTGTTGAAGTATGCCAGACACTTTTTCTGAAAGCAAGCTTTGCAAATTTTTTTTTAAAGAAATACTTTCATACGTGCTAGGCAGTGCCTATTGCAGGCCCGCAACTCTTTAAAAACTGGACGAGCTATCGCATCTTTTATCGAATTACAATGAATTAAGATGATTGAATTATAGATGACGAATTTCTGTGCTAGATTAGGTGCACAAAACTCATGTTCGCAGCCCTAAGTCTAGAAAGCAGGCAAATAGGAAGCACAGCGTCAAATTTGGAATAGATTCCATTGACGGAGCGTCTTGTGAGGGTAGAAAGAACGAGAAAATTGTTCGTTTTTGATGCCCTTATAGAGGCAGTCAGAATCGCACTGATTGGTGACTTGTAACAATTCGTCAGATTGTTAGAGGCGCGATTAAAGTTAGTAAATTTTTTACTTTTTTTGCAGACCTCTTCGCTAGTGCCACGACCAAGATCATTTGTTCTCATGTAAAAGAGAAAGCAGAAATGTCTTCACTGTTTGTACATGAAGAGGTAAGTTTCTTGTGCGTTTTGATTAATGCTACATGTTCTGAACGTTGTACTTTAAGAATTGTTTTTCACACTGGCTCACTACCCTAGAAGGAATTTAATTCTTAGGTGGTTTCAGGCTTTCGTAAGTGCCATTTTTGAGCTGTAGTCTTTCACTTCATCTCATTTCGGGAATTTGCTGTATGCTGGGAAACTCTTATCTTTATCATACGAAATTATTGGAATGTATGGGTTGTATGCTTCGGGTTCAGTGTAATGTCAATTACACGCCATTTCGAAGGATACACACTACACATTCTTTATATATGGTGCTGCCAGAACAGCATGAACATCCTTTTATGAGAAGTCATATTTGCTCTTAGTACAGGATGAGAGGGTGCCGCTGACGTCCTGCGTAGTCTACCCCGGCCCCAGCCTAGAGCAAGCCTACTTCCTGAACCTCCACATGGATAACCGAAAAATCTTCAGTGTCAGTAATGACGAAGAAGGAGTGAAAGTACTGATGAGTTGATTTTTTTTTTATTTTCAACATTGTCTACGTCCGCAAGGCCTTTAACAACCACCGTGATTGAGCGGCTTTTTCTCGGCGTGAGTTTGGAGTTTATCAAGGAAGTTGTTCAGGCAGTACGACGCTGAAAATTTTAGTGTCACAATGCCTGAACAACTTTTTCTAGTGTGGTCATGGTAGGTGAACAAATATTGTTATTTGTGTAAGTTATTTTGCTTAAATATAGCTGTACCATTCCATGCCAAACGTCCCATCCACTTTGGCGACCATCTGAATTGTATTTGAAAAAAATGTGCTGACTAACTGCGTGTAAAACAGTGCACTGCTCGAATATTTCAGCGAGAAAAAAAGTTTTGTTCATGTGGCTGGCTTATAACTTCCTGGCATAA
This sequence comes from Rhipicephalus annulatus, assembly GCA_013436015.1. Taxonomy (NCBI): domain Eukaryota; kingdom Metazoa; phylum Arthropoda; class Arachnida; order Ixodida; family Ixodidae; genus Rhipicephalus; species Rhipicephalus annulatus. The sequence continues at coordinate 121,651 of WOVY01005521.1, forward strand.
TGCCGTCTGTGTGCTGTTTGTGGAAAACTTCGTTTTAAAACTACCGCTTATTTTTTCTAAAGCATTATCGGTCTACCTGTTAAGTAAATGTGCTTCTGTAAGGTATTTGAAGCTCAATAATAATAGTGCAATTTTTTTGCCTCATTCGCTTCCAAGAATAAAGCCAAAATGTGTTATGTTTGCATTTTTTATTGCAATATTGCACTTTGTATGAATATCTGAGCAGTGAATACTTACTCCACAGAAGGTATATTTTGAGGAAAAAATATCTTTATACCTCTCAAGCTGCTGAAATATACGAGAAATTATCACGAATTTCACAAAATTGTGATTTTTGTCCGTATTGAGATGGAATTCGCTCCATGTTGTGATACAATGAAAACTCATCATTATACTTAAACTGTAAGAAAATGAAATTCTTTCTGTAATAAAAATCTTATCGCAAAAAGGACAGGAAAGAGCGCTGTCAACTGAATTTTATTGAAGGTGCTACAAGCGTTTTTATTTTGAGCACAAGACCATGGCTCGTCTGCAACAACACATGTGTTGGTTGGTTGGTTGCGAAACTTTATTGAGGTCCTGCAAGGCGCGCGTCAGCGCGCAGCGGGCGACTCTCACGTCGGGACCGTTAGGCCAAGCCTATCGGCCGCTCTGCGGGCCTGCTGGACGGCCCAAAGTTGGTCGGCCAGGAGGGAGCTGCGTAGGGCCGCCTCCCACCTGACCGATGTAGTGTTGGGGTTAGTGTACATTGCCTTGCACTCCCAGAGCATGTGCGCAGCGTGGATACATCCCCACATGCGGGGCAAGCGTCATTGGGAAACACGTCAGGATAAATAGCGTGAAGAGATCTCAGGTTAGGGTACGTGTCGGTCTGCAGTAGTCTGAGCGTAAGGGCCTGTGGCCTATTAAGATTTGGATGAGGGAGTGGATATAGTCTCCGCGCGAGGTAAAAATATTTTGTTATTTCGTTGTACGTGACAGGTGCGTCCCTGTTTTCCGCAACCCCGTTGGCCCCGAATCGTTGCCCGGAACCAGCGCGGTCGGTTAGTGCGCGCGCGGCCTCGTGGGCAGACTCGTTGAGGTTGGGGGGAGCGCCTTGGACCTGTCCAACATGTGCAGGAAACCAAATCAGTACGTGGTGCTTGATGCCGTCGCGGCCACCACTTTGGAGCACGCGCAGGGCTTTCTTGGAGATTACACCGCGCTTGAAAGCGCGAATAGCTGACCGAGAGTCACTATAGATGACCTCCCTTTGACCTTCCAGGATGGCCAGGGCGATGGCCACTTGCTCGGCAATCGTCGGGTCGTCAGTGTGAACCGATGCGCAGTTGGTGATTTGTTGTTTGGAGTCGACGACGACTGCGGAGAAGGCGCAGCTCCCACGGTACGCTGCCGCGTCGACAAAGCTGACGCCGTGCTCCTAACTGTGAATCTGCTTGAGAAGAGTGGCAGCTCTAGCCCGTCGCCTACCACGATTGTGCTCGGGATGGACATTCCTCGGTATCGGTGCCACGGTGATGAGGTCACGAATCTCACGGGGCACCTGTCTCATCTTCTCGTCCACTTCAGCCGGAGAGTGACCGAGCTCTCGGAGTATATGTCTGCCGGTCTGGGAGCTCGAAAGGCGCACGAGCTGGGCCCGCTCCTGCACTTTGGCAATCTCCTCCAACGTATTGTGTACTCCGAGCTGGAGCAGGCGCTCGGTGCGCGTCCTGATCGGGATACTGAGGGCCCGCTTGGTAATCTTTCTGAGCAAGACGTTGATCTTGTCACGCTCGGCACGCTGCCAATTGTGCATGGCCGCGAAATATGAAAAGTGGCAGAGCACAAAGGCATTGACCAGGCGGACTAGGTTGTCTTCCTTGAGGCCTTGGTAGCGATTGGCCACCCGCCGAACCAGCTGAACCGCGTTATCCGTCTTGGCGGCGAGCTTGAGTATAGTCTTGCCATCGGAACCATTGGACTCGATGGTCATCCCGAGGACCCGAATGGAGTCGACTCTGGGTATTGCACTGCCATCTCCGGTGTAGAGCTTGATATCACTCTTCGAGATCGTCTGCCAGTTTTTGGGCTTGGGCCCTCGCCTAGTGGTTTGGTAAAGGAGAAGCTCCGACTTGCTTGGGGAACACCTCAGGCCTGTGGGACGGAGGTAATATTCCGTGTTGTCTATGGCCTCCTGCAGGGAGTGCTCGACTTGGCCGTCGCTGCCACCTGTGCGCCAAATGGTAATATCGTCCGCGTAAGTTGTGTGGTTAATGCCTTCGATACATGAGAGCCTCTTGGACAACCCGACCAGGACAAGATTGAACAGGGTGGGCGATATCACTGACCCTTGTGGCGTGCCGCGCGATCCCAGCTCTATCTCCTCGGAGACAAGGTCTCCCACACTGAGGGTGGCTCTCCTACGGGTCAAGAACGATTTGACATATTTGTAGAATCTGACTCCAAGGCCGAGCTCAGCAATCGACCGCAACACGAAAGAGTGAGTAACATTGTCGAAGGCTTTCTCTAAGTCGAGGCCGAGAATGGCCCGCATGTCTCGAGTGTTGCAGTCGATGACTTGGTGCTTGAGCAGCTTCGTAGCGTCTTGCGTCGAAAGCTTGGCCCGAAAACCAATAATGGTGTACGGGTGGAATCCATTGTCTTCCAGGTACCAAGTCAACCTATTGAGGACCACATGCTCGGCTACCTTTCCCACGCAGGATGTGAGCGAAATGGGGCGCATGTTGTCCAAGTTGGGTGACCTCCCCGGCTTAGGAATGAGCACGGTGCGTGCGACCTTCCACGGGTCGGGGACCTCGCCGCTCTTCCATGCCTCGTTGATGACCTCGGTGAGGTAGTCGATTGACCGGTCATCCAGGTTGCGCAGGGTCTTATTAGTTATGCCGTCGGGGCCCGCGGCAGACCTCCCATTGAGCCCGTAAAGCGCCTGCCGAACCTCTTCGTGGCATATCTCGGCGTCCAGTTCAGTGTTGGCCGGTCCTGAGTACTCGGGGTACGTTGTTGTGGGGTTCGAGTCAACAGGAAGATACTTTTGCACCAGCTGCTTCAAAACCTCCTCTTCTGAAGAGGACTGCTTGGCTTCGTGCATGGCTCGCGCTAGTACGTTCGGCTGGTTAGTTTTGGTGTTAGTCTCGCTGAGCAGGTGCTTGAGCAGGTTCCATGTCTTGCCATTACGCATCTGGCCATCTACCGAGTTGCACACCTCGTCCCACTGCTGCTTGGAGAGGACGCGACAGTGCTCCTCGATGGTCTTGTTTAGGACAGAGATTTTCTTGCGCAACCTGCGATTGAGGTGCTGGCCTTTCCAGCGGGCGAGAAGTGACTGCTTGGCCTCGAGCAGGTGGGCAAGGCGGCTATCCATTTTTTCAACCGGAAGGTCAGTACTAGTTTTCTTCGTGGTACTTATGACGTCCTCTCTGAGTTGGCTAATCCACTCCTGTAGGCTTGGCATGGTTTCAGGTAGGGGTCGTTCGTTGCGGACTTTGCGAAACTGGTCCCAGTTTGTCCAAGAAAACTCCCGTGCCCTCTTTTGGACCACTAAGAACTGCGTCACCAGGACGTAATGGTCGCTACCTAAGTCAATGTTTGAGTTGGCCCACTGTACATCGGGGAGATTCTTGACAAAGGTCAAGTCGGGAGTGGAGTCTCTGCAGGATGAGGTGCCCAACCGAGTTGGAAAGGCCTTGTCGGTGATTAGAGTCAGGCCCATGTCCGTCGCGTTCTGCCACAGTTCCGCGTCCTTGCTGGTATTGTACGGGTAGCCCCAAGTGTGGTGGGGAGCATTAAAATCGCCCGCCACAACCAGGGGGTTGGGACCTGCCAACTTGACGGCCTTCTTTATGAGGGCCCTGAAGCGCTGCCGTCGGTCCTTAGGGATACTGTACACGTTGAGAAAAAAGACGCTGCTTCGGTCCGTGCTGCGCGGCAGAATCTCGGTCATGACATATTCGGCGCTGCTGGTGGCCATTTTGAGGTCGTGAGGGATGTGTGTGAGCTTGTTACTGACCAAGGTGCAGACGCCCCGGCCATCAGAATAACGCAAGACGGGCTTGTAACCAGTCAATGTGACGTTTGGAGTTAATGTTTCCTGAATCAGAATGACGAGGGGTTTTTCGCTAGAGCATCGAATGTACTGCTGCAAGGACGCCTTTTAACTCGGGAAGCCCCTGCAGTTCTATTGCCAAATAAGAAATGTCTCACTTGGCTTGGCCATCTTGGTGCTTTTGTGGGCTGGTGCTGCCCTCAGATTGGCTAAGAATAGCGTGGACGATGGGGCCCATAGCGCCGGGCTGGGGTTGCACGACGGCGGTTGAGGTCAGAGCTGGTTTTACTACGCTTTCGAGAAACGACTCTACCTTGGATACTCGGTCGTTTTGCGCGGCCAGGGTGATCTGCAGTTGGGCAAAATTCTCCCCGAGCTTATTGATGCTTTCACTGCGCGCGGATAGCGTGTCTCGAAGCTCAGACCTGACTCGAATCGCTACACCTTCCTGTTCGTAGGCGACGGCCCTCTTCTTGGGAGCACTTTGACCCTCACTGCTGCTGTCGCCGGCTTTAGTGCTGTGCACCTACATGGGTAGGGGCATTGTATCGGCGACGCATGCGGCGGCGGGTTGCGGTGGTGGGTTTCTCGCATTCTTAATCTCAGCAATTTCGGACATAAGCCTGTTTATGGTTTCCTTCATCGCTGCGTTCTCGCGTTTCAGCTGGGAAATCTCGCGCGCGCTCTCCGCATGCTCTGGGAGTGACCCCGACAGTACCTCAGCTGGCCCTCTTCGGACCGTGTCGGCCCAGGTTATAGAGCCCGACTTCTTGCTTCTCGCTGACACCCCGCTAGGCTGCTGTTGATGCCCGGTAGACCTGGATCGAGACCTGGAGCGGCTCCCAGACTTGTAGCGCCGGGCTCCTCCTCGGGACCGGGAGCGGCTCCTGGACCGAGAACGGCCCCTGGAATAGGACCGAGAACGTCGCCTGGAACGGCCCCCGGAACCACGTGACTGCTGGAAGTCCTGCCCATGCGTGGGGGGTGATGGTGGTGCCGTGGCTTGGCCTTGATTCGTGGCGCGAGACTTTTCCCAGCGCCTTCGTCGCACGACATACGGGATCTGGAATCTTTGCCTACAGTCTTTGTCAGCCGTGAGGTGTTGCCCACCACACAGCCTGCACTTGGGGGTACACTTGTGTTGTGCGTCAGGATTTGAAGCCCCACAGCCCCGAAATACGACGTAGCCTGGGCTGGGACACACGTCAGCACGGTGACCGAGCCGAACACAAGCGTAGCAAATGTCTATTTTCTTACGATAAAGCGAACATTGCACAAGAGTGGGGCCGTAGCGTACAAAGTTTGAACTCAGACCATCGAAGGCGACGATTACCGTACTGGTGCTGCCTATGCGCTTGGCTGACAGGGCGAGCGGATTTCTTTCATTTACGATCTTGTTGTCAATATCATTCGGGCCGTCTACGAGTGGAATACCTCGGATCCTTTACGAGGCCGCCCCTCATTCCTTGCACGTGGAATGAGGGGCGGCCTCGTAGGCACTGACTTCGTATGTTCGGCCCATGACGACGATCTGCCGAACTTTGACGTAGTGGTTGGCATTTTCCCATCTAGGTGTGCTGACAACCATAATATTCTGCTGCACGTTGGGGCATAGCGTATCACCCCGCAAATCTTCGGCGCAGATGCTTGTGGCTGCCAGGATTGCATCAGCCACCACGGTGCAGCCGGTCTTGACAATATTGAGGCCTCCGCGGGGCCGAATAACGATCTTCGTATCCTCCCTGGGGAGCTGGGGCATCCGGCCAGCGCGGATGATTCTAGCCTTGATGTTATTGCCACTGTTGCGGCCTCGCGAGGCCTCGGCCGTTGTCGACTTCGTCTCGTTGAGAGTAGCACCATTAGGATTAGCGCCTGCCCAGCACGCGCCAGCTCTTCTGGCGCCTGCAGACTGCCAACCTCGGTCTTCTGTCACCTCTTCGGGGTTTATGTCCTCCCCCACCACCTGATATTCCATTCTTTTCTGAAAATAAGCCCTGAGAAGAGCGAAAAGGACACCCGGGAACGGCGACGCGGCTGGCGTCGCGCCGGCGTGGGCTTACCTCGTTAGGCTTAGCCCAGGCGGTGGCCGGCTCCGGAGAAAAACGTTCCAAAACGTGAAAATAGTCCACTCACGCAGCAGGTTTTGGCATCAAAATAGTCCTGGCACTTTCACTGATGCGACACAAACGAAGCTGAAGGCGCACTCAAAAAATTCACTTGACGATCATTGTAGGAAGCAGGAGCCACTCGAAGGTCGTGTGAACAACACAGACGCCGCCAGGAAACCCAACACATGTGTGACCACGACAAAATAATTTTAACCGAGAAGAGAATACTCTTTTCGGAAGAGATAAGTGAAGGTGTACTGATGCATTGATCCTTGGCCTTCCTTATAAAGAGTTCTAAAATCTTGCTTTTTTTTCAAAAACCATGTTTTATGAAACTTAGGACTACCCTTACATTCTTTACGGTGTCCGGCCATGAGACTACTATAGCCCTTCTTAACATTTAAGGCATGCTGTCTTGCTTGATCATTGAAGCATTGCCCAGTTTGTCCTATGTTTACTTTTCCACGTGTTAGCGGTATCTCATACACATTAGATTGGCATTCAGTAAACCTATTCTAGTGACGAATGGTGCAAGATTGACTATTCATGTTGCTGTAATTACATGCACTTTTGAAAGCTTGCAAGAGGTGGAAAACAACAATGACATATCTGCTGGCTCTTTTCCTAAAATTGGGAGACACCTTATGTACGTAGTACCGTGTGACATGCAAAGGTGATTGGTCATTCTCTTTTTTCTTTCAGTCCTGTTTCCTTTACCTTAACTTTCTGCAGGAGGGTTTCGCAAACAAGTGTGATGATGCTGTTGGGGTATTGGCTGGTGCTATCAGCCCAGGAGTACTAAGAATGTTCTGCCTTTTGATAGTGGGCATTCAAAATTAGTAGAAAGAGGAATTGATACCACATGTATTCAGGCCACCCTTTAGAAGTCTTGTTAGCACAAGGGTGAGGTCACGCTTAAAAACCAGATTAAAAGACTAAAAGATGCTGGGTATCCCAACAGAATCATCACACCCGTTCGCAAAACCCTTCTGCAGAAAGTAAAGTTAAAGAAGACAGGACCAACAAAAAACAATGACCAAAACTTTTGCATGTTATACCACATCACGTGCCTCACAATTAAAAAAAATAGCCAGCAGATATGATATTAGCGTGTTATTTTCCACCCTTCGCAAGCTTTCAAAAGTGTGTGTACTAAACAGCAACAGGAATAGTCAATCTTGCCCCATTCGTCATGAGAATAGGTTTACTAATGCCAATTTAACGTTTGTAGAAGTATTTTTTATCAGGTAAACCAATGATCAGTGCATCACTACACGTTCACTCATCCTTTCCGAGAGGGAGTATTGTTTTCACAGTTAAAATTATTTTGTAGTGCTCACACGTGTCGTCGCGTATGAACACGGTTCTTGTACTCCGTATAAAAGCGCTCGTAGCGTATTCATTAAATTCAGTTGACAGTCGGTGCTCTTTCCTGACCTTTCTGTCTCTTCCTAAAGTTGTCGCGCTGTGACTAGCACACAACCACGATGAACCAACTCTCCCAAATTAAGCTCTTGTTACGTAACACGTAGACCGAGTTTCATACCGAAAGAAGGAAAATTTTCGTACGGAAAATTTTTCACATACAACACCTAGACGGCATTCCGTGAAGTTCAGAAGGCAGCCACGTGACCAAATATTTTTCCTCTCCTAAATATTCCAGAAGTTCACTATTTTCAATTCAGCATGAGTTTTTCAAATACATTTGAGATGGTTGCCAAAATGGCTGAGACATTTCGCATAAAGTGACCCAGCTGTGTCATTAGCCATAATTATGCATTACCTCTTTTGTTTTTTTGTGTGTCTTGACTCAGCTTTGTGTTCGTTTTAGCTTATTGTGTTTCTGATCATTGTATTGGTTTCTTAAGTATTCGCTAAAGTTATATGTGCGAAAACCCGTATATGTTTGCATGTACATCATTTCTCATAACCAATTGTTATACATCCAGGAATACAAAGCTGAAACCACTGTGATTGTATACATTTGAAAACACTATCCATATATATTTTTGTGTGCATCACTTCTTGGGAACGATTGTGTACATGAAGGCGTATATAGTGAAATCATGGTATTATTGTATATATTTGAAAGAATCATAAGTATATATTTGCCCGTATTTCATTCCTATTAACCGATTGTGTACATGAAGGAGTATTAAACTGGAAACCACTGGGATTGTAGATACTTGAAAGAATTATAGGGATATATTAGCGTGTATTTCATTTGTATTCTCTATGTACTTGAAGCAGTATACTAAACTGAAACCTGTGTAATTTTATGTTGCAAAGAATTGTCAATGAAGTGAAACTGAAAAAATATAATAAGCATTTGAGGTGTTGCATGTGTAGTGTACGTATACGTGAACCTATATCTGGTGAAAAAGTTGTGTGGCAGGAGAAAAGTTTATGTTTTATTTGCCTATTAAATAAACGCAATATGCAAGGGCAGCAAGGCTTCATTTTCTGTAACGCGCATTATGCATATACTGTGAAGTATATATAGATCCAGCACAAGTTCATACACGATTGTACGCGTTTATATTTTTACCCACACGCAATGAATGGAGCTCGACAGGTGGCGCGCCATCGATAATCAGGACCTCTTTCTTCAAGTAGTGTTTAATCAGTGCATGCTGATATCTATTAGTGCAGTCTAAAAGAATACTGCCACCCCTGCCATGGGCACTCAACACCCTTGTGCACCCTTCTCGCACCCTCCTCAGAGGGTGCTAAAAAAGTGATGGACATCGAAGGCACCCTTCCTTAAGGGTGTTTTTGTAACACCCTACAGTTTTTTTACATGTACACCCTATTCTAAGGGTGCATGGTAAAGCACCCTTTTTGGAAGGTGCTGAATTAACACCTTTAGGATGTCGTCCACGGGACAAGCTCATTTACACCCTTCTGGGTTGTAAAAATTTTTACTGTGTACTACGGAGCTCAGTGGGGTACATGCAATCGGTAGCACCATCCGCAGCGTAGTTACCACAGAAACTGTTAAGGCCTTGCCTGCAGCTGTGTAACAAGGCGGGGAAAAAGGCTAGTATCTCTTCGACAGGGCCACTGCACATGAGCACTTGTTTTCTTCAACCGCGGGTTTACTAGACAGGTTCTTCGACATGCAGTAAATCTGATGCTGTTCGCCGAAGAGGTTTGAAGTTTGCGCAGGGAGAGCCACTATATACACTTTTTGACGAGTAAAATCCTTTATGCCGATGAGAATAAGGCGATGCGCGGCCGCCTACCTACCTTTAGCCTTCGGCGAAGGAACCCGACGCGAAGCCCCAATCAGCAACAAGCTAAAGTGCAGCGTTGAACCTGCTAGGCGCAGCCATTTTGTTTTTATCGTTGTTTTCTAGCACACGGACCGCTTTCTAGAGTTGCGAATACAGGGTGTAGAACAACTTTTCATTAGCAATGGCTTAATTTTATATTTAGCACTGACGTTAGCGGGCGAGACATCTTGGGAGCAATAGCGGACGGCTGCGCCACCCCCGGAAATTATTTTTTTTTGTAAAAATGCACGAGCACAACTTAAGATGGGGTGCGGTGAACGCTTCTTTGTACTGACAATGTCAGTTCAGTCAGGTTTGATAATGCCCCGCGTAGCCTATTGTGATACCGTAAGCAAAAAATATTTTGAAACGGACGTGAATGAATATTCTTGTGTCACAGACTCTCCCCATAAAGCAATGAATCTTACAAGGTTTGACCAGCGTCACGAAAGTGTTTGTGTGCATCGCTATAGCTGTATGCAACTATACACAACGAAAGCAAGATAGAAACTCTTTTTTAGAAAAGACATACAATTTTTTTTGCTTCTATATTGGCGGTACGGTACGTAACTACACGTACACGACACTTTCATATCAAGTCACAATAAGTGAGCTGAGTGTAATCTTTTAAACTCATCCTACAAGATAATTAATGAAACATGAAATATGACTGATAAAGTCGCATGCAATGGGCGTGGTACGTGAAACCACGCAATAACATGCTGCTGTCATAAATACTAGGAGCTAAGCATCGGCAAGCAAACATAGCGAAATTGACCTTGAAAAAATTCAGGTCATCGATTTTCTTTCTGGCATTGCGTAAAGAACTTGCTAACATCATCCCCACATTACCACATAGAATGCGAAATGCTTCGCATAAAGTCAAATATAGCAGAGTATGTGTATGGCAACCTCAAGTGTCATTTCAGCATAGCACACAGCCTCGTTATCTGACTTCATAGTACACAGCATTCTTCTGTCGGTTTCAAACAGTGTAGTTTAACGGCGTCCTATTTGCTTTGTCTCGACAGGGTACGAGCTACGAAGGCATCTCCAAATTCAAACATCCTCCCGGCTCTACACTGTTCGTCGAATTCATAGCAGTGTGACTGATCCATCAAAGAAGTAAGTCAAGCTTCAATACTCCGAACACTACCACAGTTAAGCTTCTACAAAGCGTTCATTATGATTGGTGGCCCAGAGAAGAAATCGTGCGTGAATCCCCTTCACTTTAGAGAGTTCAAGCACTAGTTTTGTTCCGAGCTTTATTGATGCCGTTTATAGATACCACCCCTCACTCAATTGTCTTGGGTCTGGAAGATCGTTAAAATAATTTAGAGAAAGCAAAGGATTTGAAATTAAGTGCAGGTCTTAAAGCATTCACGCAGCTTAAGCTGATAATCACTGTAACGACTAAAATTCTGATCGTCCACTTCATATACAAATGAAGTCGTGCAGAGAGCTAACAGGAGCAGACAGGTGCTCTTTCAAAACAAAGCATCTCCTATAAAGCGAAGGAGTGAATAACTTACCGTCAAGACGCTTCTACGTGCGAAGCACAATAGGGGCCCAGGCTTTCGTAACTGTCGAGTGCTGTGAGCGCTTGACGTAACAGATGCAAAATAATGTGTAACATTGCCACCTGCTGCATATAGAGTGAACGCTCGTCCCAAGGAGAAGTCTTTCTCCTCTTGTTCTTCGAGTGCGTTGGTGATGATATTTAGTGCGGAGCACACTAGCTACCCAGGTTGTCGTACCTCTCCTGTTATGCCATCCCCACTTGGCATAACGGATGCAAAGCAATGTGAACCATAGCCACCCTGCAGCATATTGACTGCGCGGTCTGGCCAAGTTGTAGTATTCTTCCTCTTGAGCTTCGAGTGCCTTCGTGACGATATCAACTGTAGAGCCCTTTTGGAGCTCTGGCTGTCCTATGCTTCCGTATTTTGTGTTCATTTGGCGTAACGCGGGTATAACCACGTGTAAATATACAGAAAAAGAGGAAGTGAACTAAAAGTAGAAATGAAAGAAAAGACTAAGCAAATTATGAAAAAAAGAAACCGCTACAAGTGTATAAAGATAGAGAAAAAATAGGCAGAAATGTAGGAAAAGAGACAGAAACAACGAAGAAACCTTAGAGCCACAAAAACGTAAAAACGAAAGAGAAAAGCAAACAGATTGAAGTAGGGCTGCCCAGCTCTGGAATTTTTTCAAGCTTGTCACCATTTTGGGCAAAGTTGCCTGATGTTTTTTGCTAAACGCAGCGGAGGGCAGTGCCACAGCGTATTCTGGACGCCTTTGTTAATTTGGAGGCTAGTTGGTAAAATATATTACGTAAATATGAAATGTGCTAAGGACGACACAGCGGTGTATTAGTGAACAGCATGAACGTAGTCTATCTGCGAGTGTTCTAGTATTTCACGCGCCCTTTTACTTTGAGCTCGCCCTAACACCTTTGTGTTACTAAATGAGTCTACCTAGGATCACACTCACTGACCTAATGCTTTCTGCATGTTTGCGGCATTTTATCTGCAGGTACTAAACCTAGGTAAAACTTGTCTCGTTCTCAAAGCTTTCGCTAAAACAGCAGGGTACCAGGAACAATATATTCCAGATTTAGATGATTTGCACCAATGTGGGAACCTTTTAGCCAGGCTGTGGTACACCTTATTAGCTACTTGCATATTCATTTGGCTATTGCGTTGTTCCCCGTACTTCAACGAGATTCTAACTATCAGCTGACGAAGCAGCAGACGGCATTATACTATGCGATGTCGAAGCATGGTGGTCAAAGCGTGTTTACAGCTTCCAAAAATGCAGTTGGCACTTGTATCGCAAAAGAAAAAAAGGCTTCTGGTTACGTGGCTCGGTCTCAAGGAAAAACTATGCCTAGGGCCTGATTTGAGCAACTACTTGTTAGTTTTCGCGAAACCACACAGTAATTTGAAGTAAATAGGGCTGTGGAAAGCACTCCGCATCAATGGCAATTTGTGTTCAACAAATGTTCAAAGATTTTTAGAAGGTGTTCTCTACTATGAGCGAAACATAGAGAGAGAGGTTAATGAAAAAGGAAAACATAAAAGAGGACGCTATTCACAGCCTCTCGTCGCGGGGACATGGCTTAGTGCCTTTAGGGATTGAGGAGGGGGGAGGGAGTTGATAGGAAGAACAAAAAAGAAAGAAAAAGTGTAAGGCATGGCAAGCGAGTCTCGTCAGTGCAGTCAGTAGCACGAAGCGAAAGCGTTCGTTCACAAGTTAGGGAGGTCCATGAAAGTGCAGAACTCGCGGAAGGCTCGGAGGGCTTGCGTCTTTGGAGTGCGGGAAAAAGGATATCTTCCATCGTTTGCCGCAGGCAGATTGAGCCGGAAATAACGGCTAACCATCACGCAACGCTCTGTGGCCAGGGCAGGGCAAGCTCAAATATTATGCTGCAGCACTTCGTAATCGCAGCGCCTTCGGCACGAAGGCAATGAACAGCGTCCCGCTGAATTAATTTGTGCCGCAGACTATGCGTTGCCAGTATGCAGGCCAACCAACAAGCGCTGCTCGCATCTGTCTTGGCCTCTTTCTGGAAGGGTTGTCGGAGGCCTACTGCTTGCCACCCGCGTGCCGGGGTGGGCAATTGGTAGCGGTAGCCGCAGTCGTTGCCGGGAGTAATCCGACTGGGCTGCTGCTTCGGTGATTGGAGTGTCGCATTGGTGTGCTACCTTATCGGCAGCGTCAGCTTCTTCGTTGCCAGCTATCCCAACGTGCGAGTGTAGCCAGTGGAGGGACAGGCGCACACTGCCATCTTCGAAATCGGCCAAGCAGCAATGCCACACTGGTGCCTCCTTGGTCTGGTTGAAGCAGCACTTGTAGGGCTGGTCGGTAGCCACACAAAATCACCATGGGCAGCTGCCGTGACGTGCCAGCGAGGTAGGTGGCTGTCAAGTAAAGGCTCGTCAATTCAGCTGCAACGGAGCTGCCATGGAAGGAAAGGCGGAACTGGATGGCTGTCCCAGTTGACGGTATGACGCAAGCAGCCATGACTGAGGGGGGGGGGCGGCCTGGAATGGAGCCGTCTGCGAACGCCAAGAGGTGTCACCTTAGCCTCTCATTAAGTTTCGCCACAGCTGCCTGGAAGAGCTCGCGCATCGGTGACTGCCTTTTGCTGAGGTTTTCCAGCCCTAATTTTACGTCGAGAGGCTGCTGGTGTGGTGGAGGGAGCTGGACAAGACAGGGAGCCTTGGGCTTAATTTCTTCATAACGAGCGCAGATATTTGCCATCCGTGACGACAGTGAGCTCCGCAGTCTCGGAAGGAGGGCATAGCCCCCGGGGGCCCTATGAAGGTGGTCCGCGTGGTGCAGCGCCTTCCGCCGCACAAAGAGCGACTGATGCCAGGTCTTGATCTCCGTCAGCGTTGAAGCCACAGATGACTGTCGTGAAATGCATATGAAGTGCCGAATTGTCATGCGATGTTGCTGCTCCTGCTTGTCCTTGCGGGTGTGGCGCCAGCTGCACCAGGGACAGTGCGTAAGTTTACGCCGTCGTTGCAGCCCTTTCGTAGAACCAAATGGCCAGCTGTGAGGTGCATCCATGGCCTCTGACGAACCACTTGCCTACAGCAGCATCGACCCTAGTATCTTGTACGTGCTGAGTTAGACGGCTGGTATCCAGGTGAGGCAGTGATCGGTCTTTAGCCCCAGGTACGTTACTGCCTTGCTCCACGGGATAGGCCGGCCTAAGAGAGCTTTTTTCTGTCCCGGAATTCGATATGTGTATGCAGTAAAAAACTCATAGGGATTAAAAACGATTATATGAGGTAATGCGTGTCATTATTGGTGACAGAATATAAACTACTCAAACTTTGTCACCGCGCACTAATGACTGCTAGACTGACTACATTTATGCGTCCATCACACCAACTGTGACTGTGTACAATTATGCGGCATCCGTATACATGGCACCACAATACTGTTACTTCTAATCGTATCAAGTATGGTCATAAAATGCACGTGACAGCTTCTGTGTAAAAACGCTAAGACTTTTTTTCCATACTGCATGAAATGGTTGCTAAAGCGAACGATGTATCTGTGAACTTGAACTATCATAAATTTGAAGTGGTCGTGCTGCACTTACTTTAAACTGGCCAAGAAGCTTTGCGTTCAGTCACCGAACCGAATTCCTCGGAGTTGTTTTTTTTATTTGCTTCCATGTGTACTTTGGATAATTGTATGACGCTTGGCTGAAAATAGTTACTGTTTTTTGTTTTTGTTTTTTTATTTTATGGTTATTTTTTATGCTTGTGAGCTGGCAGCCCTGCCACGACCATACTATAGCCAAAGAAATAGGATAGTCTTAGTATTCAAAAAAGGCGGCATTGGTAGCTAAGTTATCACAAAAAGTTCTTTTCTTCGTGGTTCATTACGTGCCTTTATTTAGCACGTGAGCTCATATGTGTTCACCTAATCCACCTCATGAAGACATTTACACGCGAAGAAATGGGAGAAAGTTTGAAAATGCAGCAAAACGAAGGATAATGCCTTTGCTCTGTCTCGATCATTGCAACACCTACTTTAATAGGTCAGCAAACTCACTCATCATTCGAGTAACTCAGACTCACTGAAGTTCATATCAAGCAGCCAGTCTGAGCCTAAGTCAGTATGGGTGAGTAATACTCTGATGAGATTGAGTCCGAGTGAGTGCAGATGAGATAAAATTTACTAAGTCTGAATCTGAGTGCGCTTGCTCGAGGAAAATTTTGTGAGTGTGATTCAGAGTGGCCTAATATCTTTCATGATTGTACTGAGTAAGATGCACGTTTTTGTGCCCACATATGGGGATAACTAATAAACTTCTGCATTATTATCAGTACTATGTCGGCTGGCATTTATGTTGTCTGTGTACAGTCAATTACTTTATTGCAGTAGCGTCGATAATCAAGCTCAAATCTTATTTATCAAAGGCGTGAACCACGGGTGTATGAGGTGCCTAGGCCTCACTGAGCAAGCTTCTTCACGGGAATTTTTTTTCAAAATATCTGAGCACTGTTGAAAATATATCCATCGTAGTAATGGTAGATTATGGTTCTGGTAAAATGGTGGCACATGGTGTATGGTGGCGCACGGTGGAGGCAGGAGTGCCGGCGGTGCTGGAGCGCAAAACAGCTCTGCAGCGTCAGAACCACTGTGACGAGATGCGGCAAAAAATTATATAGAAGGCAATGCAAAAAACACCCATACAAAAAAAACACGCGGAAATAGGATTCGAAAGTGCAACCTTCAGATCTGCAACCAAAGACTAACCCCTGCGCCATGCTGATATGTGAATATTACTCTTCAGATTGACTAGTCTTTTTTGAATTTTCCCTTCAACTTCACTTTTCTATGTCACCTACTCGAGACAGACCGTATCTGCACCTGCTGCTAAAGTTTGCACAGTTATAAACACAAACAACTGATGCCGGTAACAATGGTCACCGCGACAATGACAGCAGCTCTAATTTTGTGCTGCAATTCACAACTACAAAAAAAGGAGAGCATTAAGCAGCAGGTACAGTACTGCCAAGTTTAATATCGGTTTCTCGATCATTCCAAAGATGGCATCTGCACAAGCTTTATGACAAGTTTAACATCGGTTTCTCGATCATTCCAAAGGCGGCATCTGCACAGGCTTTATGACGCCTCTAGGCTCATTCTAAAATTACGCGCGCACAATTGTCTGTCTATTGTGATGTTTTTCGTGCCACCTACAGCTCAGTCATGCCAGCGCACTAATCTGTAGCTCCATCGTTAGCAAGAACTACGTCACGGCTTGGCCAAAACGAATGCAGAGCACCGGGAAAATTATGGCATTCTAAATTGGTTCATCAAACACAAGAATTAAAAAGTTTGTTTTCTTGCATAAAAGTCAGAAAAATGTCGGCGAGTGTGACCGGTACCTGTCGATGAGTGGAGTTGTACGTTTGCTGGGAGTGCTGGAACCGCGTCGTATTCATGTTCGTCGCACCTTGGGCGGACGCCGAGCACAAGAACGGACGCTTCATTTGTGATAACTATTGCCACTGCCGTGCTGTATGGACAATCGTACTTGTTGAATTAGTGTATTCTGAAACCCAGAAGCGCCGATGACACTTGAACAGCTCGGTCAATAGGCCTAACCTTTGGTCAAATTATGGTGGTATAATAAATGATGGCCGTCACACTTGCTGGTGCTCATCTCTATGCATGTCGAATGCGAATGTTTTTGCATTTTAGTGTCACACGCACTCTGACTATTAACATAAAGTACAGCTGAGGCAACTGAGTGTGCATTTATTGCCAGTGTTATGTTTCTAGCGTGGCCATATTAGGTGGCGGCTGTATTCTGCTCTACTGTTGTAAAGGGCGATGGTGAACCAGAATTCTTTTATTTCTCGACTAGTGCGCGGCGATGTAACACATTCACTGTCATTGTTCTCAGTGACACTGTGGTGTCGTGGTTTCAGTTACGGTATTGGAACCGGTTTCATGGCTCCAAAGAGGGCGTTGTACATATGTATCTATGAGCCATGCTTGTTAACACAAAAGAGTTCCCGCCCGGGTCTTGGCTGTGCCATTTTCTCCTACTGCCCGGCCCGCGTTTCGGGTGCCAGACCTCGCGTTCTCCGTGTGTCGCGTGTCCGACGCACGATACATCTGACGACGGGTCGTCAGCGCATCCACTTGCATCCGGTCGAAGGTGGGAAGGCAAACTTTACTACTAGTGCTACCTTATCCAGCACACCGCTTACTACCCCACCGATGCGGTATTTCCTTAAAATTACCTGCTTGGTAACTCACCAAGACCATCCCTGCATTGTTCTACGTCTATCCTGCCTAAATATGAGTCATTCTTCAATCTTCTGCTGTGCGGCTCACATTCAAGACGCTGCCTACGGATATTTCGGCGTGTTGACGGGACTACGGACTTATACGCGCGGGGTGGCTATACAATTATTATTGTCTCCGCATCCTGTCTGTCTCGGCAGCAGCATGTTGCCCGCAATTTCCCCATCTTCATTCCTGCAATGGCCCTTCATGCCTCCGATTCCTTGAAAGACTTGGCGTAGCATCTTGCAAGTGTACGTCGACGCGGCGACCCCGGACGCTACGCCAGACGCGAAGAAGGCATTGCTGCTTAACGTGCTTGGAGTGTATGGATTACCAGCTTACTACAAGGCTGCTGACGAGCAAACGCTGCTTGGAGGCATCCGGGCTTGAGGAGATGGCGCAACATGCGATTCGTACCTAAGGTCCCTAGATGAAACAAGTTTCCAAGGTATCGACACCCTCCCTTTTCCTCCTCGCTTATTTGCCTGAAGCGCCCCCTAGAATGTTTAAAACTTTCATCCAAAAGCGAATGTTTGGGTTCTGCTGCTACGGTGAATAGATGTGAATGAAACAAAATGGAACGAAATAAAACGTAGAATAAACAGTTACCTTTATGAACATAAACGGAACAACACAAGAGCAAGCGGGATGTGCGTTACTCAACCGGCAACGTTGTGCAGTTCTGTACTTTACACCACTAGCCATGGCGTCTCACGTAGTACATTTTAGTTCCACGGCCGCGGTATTTCGTCCGGTTCTAACTAGTCCACTTCTACGATTGTGTTTTGTTCGTGCTGTGACACTGTAAACGTGCTTCTTGCTGGATCCTGTAAGTGGCCAGAGGGCGTGACGTTGTGACGATTGATTACAACCGGCTTGTGCACACGCAAGAAAAAAAAAACTACGACCAGACTGGTACGAACACTCGTCCAGCAGCACTGCGATGACGTTTTTTTTTAAATGTACCCATTTGGACAATCGTGATGCCAAGTGATTCTGATGCGGTGCTGGGAACTTCCTGAAAAGTGAGAGTTCTACTGGTGAGGAGTCTCGAAGCAGCGCGTTTCGGCTCAAGCGTGAACTGGTCAAGAGTGAAATGTTTCTGAAGGTGCGTTGATTATTGACCTACAGCTGCTTTGTATACGTGCATACCCACATGTATTTGTACCAACTGGCATGCACTAGACACGCATTAGACGCGCGCCTGGCGTTTCAATAAAAACCGACAAGTGAGCTCGCTTCGCAGATCCGCGTCGACATACGTTGACGGAGTTGCACGAAAGCATTCGCGTGAAATGGTTCATAGTTGCACTTCATGGTGCGCTTCATCTCGGAAAGCACGAGGTAAGTTGAAGAGAGCGAAACCATTTTCTGTTGTTTACAGCAACGCAGCATTGCTGAAAAACGCAGATGTTGCATTGAATGAGCATGGAGAAACAATCTTGGTCGCCTTAGCGCACACTGAAACGCTCCTCCTCTTCAGTTTATGTTCTGGCTACGATTTTGTCTTTGGTCACGGCGAAAACCCGGCTGGAGCCATATGCGCATGCGTACTCGTTTTGAACCTTTTGCATAATAATAAATAACACCACCAGCCATTTGCAAGATCACGTGCAAGTAATGCACCAATTACAGACGCGGATAGCAGAGAAAAAGAGGAGTAATCGAGAGAGTGAGGAGGACGGCTCGAGAACAATGAGTGACGCTACCTTGTTTCATCTAGGGACCTTATTCGTACCAGCAGGCCTTAGACGTCCTCGACGCATACTTCGCGCTGCTTGAAGATGCTTTCTGCATTCGTGCTTGATTCCGGCTGAGAAATGAAGAACCTGACGAGACTGCCATCCAATTCATTGTAGCTCTGCGGCGATTGACCAACAAGTGTGATTTCGGCACCACTGCATATAAACTGATACAGGCCCACATTCGACACGGCCTGCGTGACCCCGACCTTATTCGGTCATTTATCTAGATGGGGACGCTTTCACAGTTCAGTCAGTGTAGGAACATTCCAGGGAAAAGGAGCGCGTCGACCACGTGTTGCATGAGCTGGCTGCTCTGCAAGTCCACTCGGTTATGCGACGCCAGCATCAACGCCGCGGAGTTCATCCTCCTCGACCACGATGCTGCTACAACGTAATGCTTCCAACCCTGTTTTGCCATCAGCTCTCCGAGTTCTGCGGAAATCTTGCCCAATATACTAGGCCATACTTAAACTTCACGTACAGCGACGATCCCTAGCAGATTGAGAGTGTGAGCACTTGCGCCATATTTCGCGGTTATCCTGAGGTGCCGGCTCCTGACGTTTGTCCTGCAGTTGAGGATAGCCTCTCTCAACACGCTTCGACTGGGGGTTCTCTACGGCGAGGATGGCAGTTCCGGTTGTGTCTGCTTATGCTGACCATACATGACCTGCATTAGCTGTCCTTCCTTCGGTTGCACCTGCTGCTCCCGTATTACCTGCTGCTACTTCCGTCCAGGCTGTTCTTGTTTCAGCTAGTGGTGATCTCCGGGATGCTGTTTTTGTTCTCGGTACACCAGATAAGCATTCGCGAAGCACACCGGCCGAGATTCTGGAGGTGGTCCCTGTTCTGCGTGCGGCGGAGGTGCTTCTGACGGTCGCGTCTGAACCGGCCGTGCCCTTTCCTATTTCGTGCAGGGCGCCTGCATGCTGGTGGCGCTGAACTGTGTTCTGTCGGATCTTCAGCGCATGCTTACTCCGGCCCCTAATGTGCCGGAAGTGCACTGGAAAAAGAGACCATGGGCTGGTCCTTTCGCACCACCAAACAGCTGTGGGCACTGACAGTGCCTGTCATGGAAATGGAATCACTACAGTCAACGCCGTACACTTAAACGAGAAAGTGACTATGCGTACATCATCTTTCAGGGGACAGGATAATAGGGCCGTGCGTGGCGTGTGCCTTGCATTTTTAGAGGCGAAGCCCCTTAAAGCGGCACCCATTCGTTCCTCGTAGTAGTCGTAGTCGTAGTGTGTAACCAGTCTTACGTTTTGACCTGCAAGGTGGGGCCGGTGGGAGATTCTCCTGTGCGTTGTTGAACAATAAACATTCGCAGCGCCGCGCGTTAACTAAGAGACAATTTCTCCTGTCTCTCATTCCCCATTAGCAGCCATTGGCATGTACATTGAGCACTAGCTGACAAGAAAGATTGCTACGTTATACTAGGTAGGCGTAACCTCCTTGGTTTTAGAAAGGTCTAGCGAGCGTTGGGCAGCAGTGCCATGAATACGGTGAACTAGTATATACCATCAACTCGAGGTGGGTAAAAGTTGGAAGGTGACTCGAAGCGCAAGCCGTAAGAAAGTGTGCATGTGCCACCTCTCGTTTAGTCCTTGCAATGTCCGCTGGATGGCGGTGCTTCTGTATTGGAATATATGATGAAAAGATGCGAAATGGTGGTATTTGGAGTGTCGAATAGATGGACGAACGGACACACAGACAGATGCATGGACGGACGCACGGATGGCTGCATGGACGGATGGACGCAACGACGGACGCAGGGGCATGCATGGACGAACGCAGGGACGAACGCACAGATGGAAGTGCGGACACACGTACAGACGCACGCATGGACGAACGGATGGACGCGCGGACGGTAACACAGACGACGCAATGAACGAACGGAAGCAAGAACGAATGGACGGACGGATGCTTCACCTCACTCTCTGTCATTCACTCCGTGGATATGCTGCCATTTTTTTATGTGCTGTGCATTTCTCCACACGTTATGTTTCGCAGATCTCTACTTTTTTGTGTGTGCCGTACATTTTTATCCGTATTGCACACTGTTAGCGTGAAGGACCTTGCATCATGTTCATTTCAGGGGGGGGGGAGATATGGCGTCGGGATTTAGTTATGGTTTCGGAACCGGTTTCCTGGCTCCAGAGAGGGCGTTGTACATAGGTATACATGAGCAACGCCTCCTCTAAACAGATGCCTGCCGCATGAGAAGAAAAAACAGCTGCCACACTCTTTCCCTCCTTCATTTTAGAATGTTCTCGATCGCTAGCGTTACTTGTGGCGAACGTTGCAACAACGCAACAGTTCGCATAGCCTCCGAAACAGTAGTGTACAGTTGCAGGTCTCTAACAAATCTTGACTGACGTGCCCCTATGGGCCGCAGATGAAAAAATTGCCCGCAGCTTCCCTCGGGGGAACACTGAGGAGGATGCGGAGCATATAATTGGTTAACGGGGTGTTAAAGTGCGACTTACTTGGGTCGATGGCTAAATTGGTTAACGTGGTTGTGAAATGGGGTGTTAAATTGCGACTTACTTTGGTCGATGGCTAAATTGGTTAACGTGGTTGTAGGAGGGGGTGTTAAATGAGTGAACACGTACACACGTATGCGAAAGGGCGGCGCTGGTCGAAGGGACGTCGATCATTGTGTTTGTGGATTCGTTGAATTCATTTCACCGCGACCTTGGACGTCGACGCGCCGTACAAACCAACCGACGAGCGGCAACTGAGCGAACGAGCGCTGACCTTGAGTATATATACAGCGCGACGGCGCATGCACTGTCCAGCTGTTGAATGTTCTCGAAGGAGAAGCGCGCGCGCGGCACAGATGTCGACGGCGCGACGGCGCATGCGCTGTCAGCTGTCGAATGTTCTCGAAGGAGAAGCGCGCGCGGCACAGATGGTGGGCGACGGCGCGACGGGCGCATGCGCGCGCGTCAGCTGTCGAATGTTCGAGAAGCGGTGCGGACGGCGCGGACGGCGCACTACAAGGCGCGAGTATAAGATGCTTCCGCATCTAAAACGCCTAGCTGGTACCGTCCGCGGCCGTGATGATAGGGGTTGGTCGCAAGCGTCACCGCATATCGCTTGTTTAAAAACTGAAGGCAGGCCAACTCCGCTGGGAGCACGAGCCATGGCTAACGAAGACATATGACTGGTGCAAACGTGACAATCAGGCACCGGTGTCATGTAAGAACGTGACAACACACCACGCTCATGATTGACTCGCAGCCGTTTCGCTAGCTCCACATATACCAAATTTGGTATCGCAGGACGTTAATAGACGACGAAGCTAAATGACACCTCTAAACCTGATAATCTTGATATATATGTAAAACATGACTACATGCTACGCTCATAGAGTTCTCACGCCCATTTCACTAGTTTCACATATACTAAATTTGGTAACACGTGACGTAAATGGACGACAAATGTCAATGACAACGTCTAAACTTAATTATCTAGATGTGAATGTCATGTAAAACATGACTACATGCTAGGCTCATAGCACACCTTGTGGCCGTTGCGCTAGTTCTATATATACTTAATTTAGTATCAGGTGACTTTATTAGATGACGAAGGTAAATCAAACGTTCATACATGATAACCATGACATAGAAGTCATGTACGGCATAATTTAGCTCCACCTTGTAACGTTTTGCTGATTTTAAAAGTGACCTATCACCTCCCTAATTTGTGCTTAGCATATCTTCGATTTCCACTGTACCTGGAATCTGCCACTTTTTGTGGTTTGTGAAATCTGGGCCTATGCACAGAGAGAATAGCTCAGGATCAGAAATAAAAGTATTTCATCAGGTTTAGAGGTGTCTTTATATAATCATAAAACAATTCTGCATAGTAAGACTGTTAAAGTGACATAAAAGTGACGTAAAACGGTTGGTATTTTGGCATCAAGGTATCACACCTGCATTTGCAGTATTCTTGGAAGTCCTATGCTGAGCATAAGGCTCTCTTTCCAATTGAACGAGCGGCCGAATCTAGTAGGCTGGCACATCAGAAAGAAGAGCGCAGCCAAGCTCTAACACAGGTCGGAGATATATTTTAAATATCATCAAAATGCGTTCTTTTTCATACCTGATCTCAGCTGCTCAACCTCCGCAATTACCATGGCGGCGTACTGCTTTTGTCACGATGTATTCAATGTGAGGGTGCCAATTGAGATGTTCATAATACATAGCTTCAAAGTATTCAGTGATTGTACTTGTGGGATATCTTGCAGCCTCTAA
>WOVY01005522.1:0-29175 GCA_013436015.1 Rhipicephalus annulatus
GAAGGAGGGCGAGAAAACTATTACATATCAGATAGCAAAGGCAGGTCGACCATTTGAAACCGCGAAGAAGAGAGCCATCATACGTTCAAGTAGCCGGGGCATTGCAACAACCGAAAAGGCATGACCTTGAAATTGGTAAGGCCGTCGGGTGTGATGAATGCTGTCTTCTCGCGGTCGCGGTCGTCGACCGAAATTTGCCAGTATCCGGATCGAAGGTCAAGGGTCGAGAAATAGTTGGCGCCGTGGAGGCAGTCGAGCGCATCATCGATTCGGGGTAAAGGATAAACGTCCTTCTTGGTGATCCGATTCAGGTGGCGATAGTCGACGCAAAAGCGCCAGGTGTTGTCCTTCTTTTTAACTAAGACCACAGGGGAGGCCCAAGGACTCGATGAAGGCTCAATGACGTCTTTACTCAACATTTTCTCGACCTCCGTCTGTATAGCTTGGCGCTCAGCATGTGACACGCGATAAGGGCGTTTGTGGAGTGGACTGGCGTCGCCGGTGTCGATGCGGTGGGTTACGGCACTTGTGCGGCCCAGGGGACGGTCGTCGACGTCAAAGATATCCAGGTAAGAAAACAGAACACCCCGGAGCGCCGCAATTTGGGAAGGTAAGAGTCACTGGATATCATTTTGTCGAGGAATGCCTTATTTTGCGACGTGATGACAGGTTTCGCCATGGTCTTAGTGTCAGGTGTAAAAGAACAAATCGAACATTCATCAAGGGGTGGAAAGATCGGCTAAAGTGATGCCTTGGGGAAGAACTTGGGTCGACGTAGAGAAGTTCAGAACTGGAAGTAGCACCGTGTTGTTAGCAACAATCACTATAGTATGTGGTAGTGCGATGTGGTGCGTAAAGGGTCAAATCAATGAGGGGAGCTACCAGATAGTCTCCATCAGGAACGGACGGGAAGGGCGACAGAGGAACGTACATAGCAGCCTGGGGCGGTAGCCGTAGAGACTCCACGGATCGTAGCCGAGTGCGACTTGGAGGAGTGAAATCGGAGCGCAAAGGCAATTCGAGCCGTAAAATACCGGTAGAACAATCGATGAGGGCGGAGTGGGTGGTTAAGAAGTCAATTCCAAAGATGACGTCGTGTGGGCAAGCATTGAGGACTGCGAAGAGAACGGAAGTGTGGTGGCCAGCAACAGTAAGGTGGGCAGTGCACATACCAAGTACCGATGTTCAGCTTCCGTAGCAACTCGAACAGTAGAGAACATAGCTGGTGTGAGAACGTTTTTCAGGCGAGATCGAAGTGTAGAACTCATAACAGATACTTGGGCACCAGTGTCAATTAGAGCAGTAACGGCGTGGCCATCAACGAACACCCGAAGTAAATTGCGTCTTGAAATTGTAGCCGGTTGAGGGTTTTCGTTCCGAGTCGTCAACGCAGCGCCACCTCCAGGAGCTGCACTCGTCAGTTTCCCGGGGAATGGCCAGAATAAGCCGATGACGGAGAGCGGCGGCGTTGAGGGGAGCGTGACGGCCGACCCTGAGGTGACGGCGAGCGGCTTGACCAGTTTCTTTGGGCGACGACGTCAGCGTAGGACGGTTCGGAGCGTGGAGATGAACGGCGAGCTGAAGAGTCCTGAATATGGTCATCCGAAAAACCGGGTTGCGAATAGTGTCCACGGTCCTGACGGCGGTCGACATTACGAAAGATTGGCCGAAAATGCCCCCTGTTGCGACAATGGCGGGAGATGTGCCCAACTCGAGAGCAAGAAAAACAGATGGGTCGATCATCGTGCGTACGCCACTCAGATGGATTTCGGTAGCGTGGTGGAAACCGAGGAGTCGAAGCTGCCGCAGCGACAAGTGGGGCAGAGTGGTGGTCAGCGTTGTGGACAGGAGTGCTCATGGGCTGCGGCTGGGGAACCTGGACGCCCAGGTTAGCAAACTCCTGGCGTACGACGGCTTGAATGAGCGAGACTGTTGCCCAGTGGTCTTGCGCAGGGGGCTGATAGGAAGCGGGTGCCATGGCTTCCAGGTCCTGGCGAACAATCCTTGCGATTTTGGCAGGAGGCGCAAGTGAACGGGGCGCTGCAGAATCCTCGCAACACGAAGTCGCAGCAGTGTTTGGTAGTCTCGCGATGTGGTGAGTGATTCGCCTGCTTTTTGCTTGTTCAAATCGTCGGCATTCGGAGATGATGGAGTCGACAGTGGTGCAGTTCTTGCACATTAGTATGTTGAAAGCATCATCAGCAATGCCTTTCAACACGTTGCTGATCTTGTCCGCCTCGGACATGTTTTTGTCCGTCTTCCGGCACAGTGCCAGTACGTCTTGGATGCACGTGACGTACGACTCCGTCGATGATTGAACACGCGACGCGAGGTCCTGCCTGGCTGCCATCTGACGAGCAACTGACCGACCGAACAAATCGCGAAGCTTTTGCTTGCATGTGTCCCAGCTGGTTAATTCTTCTTCATGCGTCTCATACCAGGCGCGTGCCGTACCCCTTAGGTAGAACAGAATATTTGCCAGCATAAGCGTTTCGTCCCACCTGTAGTGCTTGCTGACGCGCTCGAATAATGCGAGCAATTCTTCGGCGTCCGTGCTGTCCATGCCGGAAAATGTGCCAGGGTCGAGAAGATGGGGGGGAATCACAGGTGATGGAGCCGGCGCGGATGGCGAGGCCTGAGTGCCAGTTTCAGGCATCGCGGCTGGAGAAAGCTGGCGTCCACTGCGGAGTTCCAGAGCCGGGTTGTGTGAAGAACCCGCACCTTCCACCAAAAGATGTTACGGGGAAGATTTATTCACCGAGAGCTGGTCTTGCTAACGGCTGAAAGAGCACACAGTCATGCAGGCCAACGGGAGAAGCTGGAGAGTCCCACCCACTACAACCACGTTGTTGTCTTCTTCATTTGGGTGCCAATTCAGCTGTGTCGGGGTGACAGTTTCATACACGTATCAATATCTTCCGTTTTTGAAGCTAATCGTTTGCTCAAAATGCCTCATGGTGTCGCTCATTTCAGGTGGCTTGTTTATCGCGCCCGTAATTCCTATGTTTTCAAGTTCCCAAAAGGAGCGCAATATCTCGTCGGAATCGGTAGCTTGGGCTTTTAGCACGCACACCATCATTTGTGAAGTAGTTGGGTGGGACACCAAGTGCGATGTGCTTCCCTGGAAGGTCCATCCAAGCTTGGAGTTCAGTGCGATCAATGATTCGTTGCCTTCGCACCGTGAAACTTCGCTGGTCAACACTTTCCACATCTGATCGGACCCGATAAGTACGCTGATGCCACTCTTAGTTATGATAGATGGATGTTGGAGCTCATCGGCAACATCGTTTCCCAGCTTCTTGAAAGACGCAACGAAGGCTACGTCCATTGCAGTCTCTGCGATGTCTTGGCAGATGCTTGGGATCTCTATGGCAGTTAAGACTATTTCCGCGTCGAAAAACTGGCTTCGCAGTCGTAGTTCTACTATGCGACGCCTCTTAGCCTCTTGGTCCGATGTATTTGCGAAAGTATTGAAGGCTATTCGAGTTGCTCCCACGCTTTTCAGCTTGAGGTGCTTGGACAGATCTTCAGTTACGAAAGTCCTCTGACTGCCACCATCGAAAACGCCTCGTATGTAGCGGCAGGTGTCATCATTCATGGCCCATGCTCTGAAAGTCTGAAGAAAAACGGAAGTGGTAGAGTCTTCCTTGACGGGTCTTCTTCCAAGTGATGCACAGACTGTCGTAGTTTTTTCGTGGTTCTTGTTAGCATGGTCTGACTTCCGCGAACACCTATCGGGATCGCACATGCTTGTAGCGTGTCGAGCTTGCCATTTAGAGCAGGAAATCCTTTTTTTGCAGTCCCGTGCCCGATGTCCTTTGGTGGTGCAGCGGAAACACCTTTTGTCGTTGGAAAGCAGTTGCTTCTTCTGCGTCAGTGACAAGTCAGCTGTGCAGGCTTTCGATCCATGATGGCTGGACGAGCAGAATACGCAGTTGTCCTTTTTTTCTCGTACCGAGTTGCTGTGAAGCACAGATGACGTCGGTTTCCCACGCCGAGAGTACGTCGACTGACTGGCCACGGGGAGTGTTCCATGTTCTCGTTCTTTGGCATCCTTAAAATCACTCTTTTCCAGGCTTTCCAGCTCAAAACACAGGAAGTTGAGCACACGGTCCAGTCCCACGGATGTAGCTTCAGCTCTTGAGTCATATGCCAATTGGACGGCACATGATCGATGATACTGCACGACTATATCCCGTGGAAGAGCACGCAGCAGGATGTCGCAGAGCATTGACGAAAATGACGACTTGTGCACACCCAAAGTCTCTAAGCCTCGGATATTCACGAGAACTTGGTCGTACAAGCTGCGTAGCGCTTTGGTGTCAGTCGATGAACGGACAGGGCTTAACATCCGTAGCTTGGCAAAATATTGTCGCGGTGCAGCGCGAACCAAAGGCAGATAAACGTATAAACGTTCACACAGCGACTCTCAGCAGCCGAACAGCAAGATCGCCTTCTTTTTCTACAATCAGCCAGAGCCCCACTACCTGGTGTCCGCCAAATCCCCTTATTGTTGTTTTGGTCCACCAGTACACACGCGTCATTTGCCCCCCCTCTTAATGAGCATCGCCCCGATGCTAAACCAGTAGTGCAGTTTTTTTTGTATGTTCTTTAAGAAGTGTCTTGCGCAGTCACTACCTTTCATAAGGCTTCATGCGCACAACGTGAACTAGTTCAGGACGGTGCTGGCGAAGCCTCGTACTATATGAACTGTCGGGGACGACCTCGTACGTAACATCACTCAGTCGTCGCAGTACTAGATATGGGCCAAAGTATCTCCTTAGGAGCTTTTCAGAGAGTCCTCGTTTCCGTATGGGCGTCCAAACCCATACTCTGTCGCCGGTCTGGTAAACGACTGTTCTGCGGCGAGAATTGTAGCGGCTCGCGTCGTACTCTTGTTGTTGCTGGATTCGCAGGCGTGCTAGTTGCCTTGCTTCTTCCGCTCGTTCTGTAAACATCTCGGCGTCTGGTTCGATGTCGTCGCATTCGTACGCTAGCATCGCATCTAACATGGTTCGTACTTCCCTTCCGTGAATTAGGCTGAACGGGGTCATCTGGGTTGTTTCTTGCTTGGCAGTGTTGTATGCAAACGTGATATATGGCAAGATTTCGTCCCAGTTTTTGTGTTCGACGTCTACGTACATTGAAAGCATGTCTTCAACTGTTTTGTTGAGACGCTCTGTAAGCCCGTTCGTTTGCGGGTGGTAGGCGGTGGTCTTGCGATGGGTTGTTCCACTCAGCATGAGGACTTGTTCCAAAAGAGCTGCCGTAAATGCGGTTCCTCTGTCTGTGATTACGACGCTTGGTGCACCATGCCGCAGGACAACGTTTTCGATGAAAAATTGTGCCACCTCCGCTGCTGTACCTCTCTGGATAGCCTTTGTTTCAGCATAACGGGTAAGGTAATCAGTCGCGACAATAGCCCAGCGGTTCCCAGCAGTAGAAGTAGGAAGTGGGCCCAAACTATCCATGCCAATCTGGTCGAATGGTGTTCTTGGGACCTGCACGGGCTGCAGGAGGCCAGCTGGTTTAGTCGGTGGTGACTTCCGTCGCTGGCAGTCGAGGCAAGTACGAACATGGTGTTTTACGGCAACGGTCAGTCTTGGCCAGAAGTAGCGCTGCCGTACTCTGGCCAACGTTCTTGTGTAACCTAAGTGGCCTGAAGTCACCTCGTTGTGGCATGCTTCGAGTACTTCGGAGCGAAGGGCTGCTGGGATGACGAGCAAATACGCAGATCCTGTCGAAGAGAAGTTTCTTTTGTATAGTACTCCGCTCCGTAAGCAAAATGATGACAGCGCTCTTACAAAAACAGTTGGTGCCTTCTGAGATCTCCCCTCCAGGTAATTAATTAGGGCAAGTAACTCAGGGTCGCCACGTTGTTGCTGTGTAATAGCGGTTGAGTCAAGCACACCGAGAAATGCTGTTTCCTCCTCATCGGATAGAGTTGCCGATTCAATGGGTGAGCGGGATAGACAGTCGGCGTCCATGTGGCGCTTTCCTGACTTGTGTACGACAGTAATGTCGTACTCCTGCAGCCTGAGACTCCAACGCGCTAATCTCCCGGTAGGATCTTTAAGATTTGTCAACCAACACAGTGAGTGGTGGTCGCTGATGACTTTGAAAGGGCGGCCGTATAAATACGGGCGAAATTTCGTGACCGCCCATACCACGGCGAGGCATTCCTTCTCAGTCGTGGAGTAATTAGTCTCAGCGCGTGTTAGTGTTCGGCTTGCATAAGCGATTACTCTTTGTGTGCCCTCTTGCAGCTGCACAAGCACAGCTCCCAAACCAATATTGCTAGCATCCGTGTGTAGCATCGTTGGGGCTTTCTCATCAAAGTGGGCAAGCACTGGAGGCGTCTGTAGTCGCTGGCGGAGATTCTTAAAAGCAGCTTCCTCTTCGTTGCTCCATTGGAAAACAACGTCTTCTCTCGTGAGGCGGGTCAACGGTGATGCGATGCGTGCGAAGTCCGCGATGAATCGCCTATAATACGCACATAGTACGAGGAATCGTCGGACAGCCTTCTTATCAGTCGGCACTGGGAACTGTGCAACAGCTGCGATCTTTTCAGGATCAGGACGAATGCCTGCGTGACTGACAACGTGGCCAAGAAATTGCAGCTCTTCATAGCAAAAGTGGCATTTTTCAGGCTTCAACGTCAAGCCCGAAGACCGTATGGCTTGTAAAACTGCCTCAAGTCTTTTAAGATGCTGGTCAAATGTTGCGGCGAAAACTACGACATCATCAAGGTAGACCAAGCAGGTTTTCCACTTCAACCCAGAAAGTACGGTATCCATAAGTCTTTGAAAGGTAGCAGGCGCTGAACATAAACCAAAGGGCAAGACTTTAAATTCATATAAGCCATCTGGTGTCACAAAAGCAGTCTTCTCGCGGTCTCTTGGGTCTACCTCGATTTGCCAATACCCACTCCTTAAGTCCATCGATGAAAAGTAACGAGCATGTCGAAGTCTGTCGAGAGAGTCATCTATACGAGGAAGTGGATACACATCTCTCTTTGTCACCTGATTGAGTTTTCGGTAATCTACACAGAAGCGCAGGCTGCCATCTTTTTTTTAACGAGGACTACAGGTGACGCCCAGGGGCTTTTTGAGGGCTGAATGACGTCATCTTCTAGCATTTTGTCGACTTGCTCTTGTATCACTTCGCGTTCTTTTGCAGCCACGCGATAGGGGTTTTGGTGAATTGGTCTTGCCATGTCCTCGGTAATTATCCGATGCTTGGTTAGAGGCGTGCGGCCAACTCTTGATGTTGTCGAAAAGCAGTCTTTGAATTCGGCCAGTAGCTCAAGAAGCCTCTTTCGCTCGTTCTTAGGCAAAGTAGTGCTAACGTCAAGAACTGGTGTCGAATCAAGTTTTGGTGCCTCGTCGACTACTGCCAAGCAGCCTTCTGCGTCTGTGATATCGTCGAAGTAAGCGACGGCCATGCCTTTTGGAAGGTGCCGGCGCTGATCACTAAAATTTGTCAGAAGCAAGTCTGTGCGTCCAGCGGCGACACTGATGATACCTCTTGCGACGGAAATGCCGTGTGTGAAGAGGAGCGAGGTTACTCGGTCTGCTACTCCTTCGCCGTCAAACTGGACAGCGGCTGCCACAGAAACAAGCGTGCATGACCGTGGAGGGAGAACCACATCGTCATCAGTTAGACGCAATTGATTCGGTCGCGCCTGTGTATAATCAGGTGCGCCCGAACTGTTGCGGAATGTAATCAAACTGTCTGGGATATTGATGACGGCGCCGTACTCTCGTAAGAAGTCCATACCAATAATTAGATCCTTGCAGCATGCGGCGAGAACGACGAACGACGCAACGAAAGAAGAACCTCCTATGTCAATTCTCGCTGTGCATCTTCCAGAGGGCATCAATAACTGACCACCTGCCGTCCTTATTTGAGGGCCTGTCCACGGTGTCTTCACTTTCTTGAGCCGCATGGCGAGGTCCTGATTGATGATAGAAAAGTCGGCACCGGTGTCGACTAAGGCTGTTACTTTCTGGCCGTCAAGAAAAACACTCAGGTCAGCGGTCACAATGTCGTCGCTCTCACGTCTTGTCGAATTTACAGCGTCGTGTAATGAGGGCTTTTCGTCGTTATCTTCATGGCCTGCAACCTTACCCCCGGAGGTCGCCGCCCTCAGTTTCCCCGTCGCGGGCTGGGTGACCTTCTTGCGTTAAGGTCCGTGGAGGTACGTCGGTGTGACGAAGGTGAATTAGCGGGAGAAGGAGAGCGCGATTGACGTCCCAAACCTGGCTGGCGGGTAGGTATTGCCTCCTCGTCAGAAGTGCGGTATTCGTAAAAGTGAGAACGGGCTCCATGGAAAGAGGCGTCCTCCCGGCGTGGTATGTATTCTTCATTCGCACGTCGATCGTCATACCATGTTCGAAGTGAGCGGAACGAATCATTGCGGTGCCAGCAATGACGGGCAATATGACCTGCACCTCCGCAGTTGAAGCATAGTGGACGTCGATCGATTGTGCGCCACGCGTCTGTTCTTCGGAGTGGTGGACGTCTGAGCCTCCCTTCTTGCGACGATGTCCATGGTGCTGCTGTGGACGCCTGGTGGTACGTCGGTTGGCTTGGCGGTCGGCTCAGGGTCTGCTCTTGCCGCGGTGACCAAGGAGCCGTCGGCACTGGGTGATATGGCGGCGATGTACCAGATGGTGAACGTCGCAGAGCATCGGCATAGCTCATGGGACGGTGCTCGTCACCAGGACCAGCGGTAGAAAAGGCGTGGCGGATTTCGTCACGTACCAGTTCAGCGACGGACGCAACGGGGGTTTGAGCAACCGGATTCCGGAACTTTTGAAGTTATTCGCGAACTATCTCCCTAATGAGGTCTCGCAGGGAGCTTTGATCCTCAGGTATGGCGGCAGCATTGATTGGGGCGCTGCTAGACATTCGATGATACTGCCTGCATCGTTGATGGAGCGCCCGCTCGATAGCCGTAGCCTCCTTGATGAAGTCAACTACGGTACTTGGAGGATGGCGCAGTAGCCCGGCGAAAAGTTGCTCCTTAACGCCGCGCATGAGGTAGCTCAACTTCCTATCCTCACTCATGTTCGGGTCAGCTCGACGAAAAAGACGAGTCATATCTTCAGCAAACATAGTAACGCTTTCATTGGGTTTTTGAACCCGTAGCTCCAACAGCTGCTGCGCACGGTCGCGTCGATCGACATTGGTGAACGTATCGACAAACTGTTGTCGGAAGTCGCCCCAAGTTAACAGACTGGATTCTCTGTTCTCATACCATATTTTCGCACCGCCGTCAAGGTAGAAGTAGGCGCGTGAGAGCTTTTCTTGTTCAGGCCACATATTAATCTTGGCGACACGCTCGTAGTCCTCAAGCCAGTCGTCCACGTCTTCATGGGCACCGCCACTAAAGTGATAGGGAACCAGTGTTTGAAAGATGGTTACCTGTGAAGGCTGTGTTGGCGGGGGGCCTTGGGGCGCCGGTTGCGGACTGGAGTTGGCCATTTGTAGAGGTAATCGGCACTTGCGAGGTTCCGTGGAAGGCGTGAACTCTGGAGCGAGGCCTATCAGCCGCCGACTGAACCGGTGCACGGGAGTTGCAATGGGTGACAATGCGTCCGAGCTCGATGAACGGCTCCCAGTGGGAGTATGGAGCATGAGGTAGGGTTGCGTCCCAGCACTTCCACCAGTGTCGCCAGTACACACGCGTCAATATTCTTGCTCCAGGCGTGTCTTGTCCCCAAATCGCTTCTGTAGCATTTTGATGGCGTCACTGTAGCAACTTTCTGTCGTCGGAAGGCCCGCAATTACTGATGCAGCGTCTCCTTTAAGATACAGTCGCAGGTAATGAAACTTCTCCGTGGCAGTGATGCGATTGTTACTATGAACAATTTGGTAAAATTGTTCCCAAAATTCGGGCCACTTGCATAGGTCTCCAAAAAAGGAGCTATTTTCAGTTTAGGCAATTTAACTCCAGTTCCATATGATGGTGCTACGACTGTCTGGGAAACTGTTTCTTGAATTCCGGTCGATGTCCTTAGCATGCGATCTTTCTTGCTCAGAATCTCAGCGAGAATGCCCGTAGCAACGTCCTCGTATTGTAAGACAGCGTTATACTCGACCTCGAACTCCTCGTCAGGTATATGCGGCTCAATCTCGTTGTTCAAGTTTTTAAGCTCTTCGTTATTAGCCTTCAGCCTCTCATATATGGAGTTGAGCTGGTCATAGGAGGCAGAGTCGTTAGCGAGGAGATCACTTGCCTCGTTTATAATCCTCGTGTTCTGTGCTCGCCGCGACGTCCGCTTCGACTTCAGTCGCTCCACGCCGCTGCAGTTGACTGGTAGCCGTCCGTAGGGTCCTGGTTTTCAATCCCGGGTTCCGGCACCAATGATTAGACGATGGCGTTCCAGACACTGCGATCAGACTCAACTCCGTCATTTACGTATAAGGGAAGAATACTTGTTTATTTAACTGCGTTCGGTAGCGCTCTGCTGTCACTTGAGCGTCCCCGCGTCCCTCGCTCGCGCTCTTCTTCTTCTTCGTTTCCTTGTCCCAGCCCAGAACGTGAAAAATAATCAACACCTTATCGCACATAGCCGCTTTACACGTCCGCTTACCTGTCCGTCTGGCTGCCAGTCTGTCTGTCTGTTCCTCCATGCGTCCGTCCGTGCATCCATCTAGAGAACACTCTGAGTACTGCCATCTCGCGCGTCGTATACCCTGTGGTACATTCCATCTTTACGCGTCCGTCTACCTCTCCGTTTGTCTGCCAGTCTGTCTATCTGTTCGTCCCTGCGTCCATCCGTGCGTCCATCTACATTACACTCAAAGTACCACCATCTCGCATACCCTGTGGCACATAGCCGCTTTACTCGTCCGTCTACCTGTCCGTCTGTCTGCCAGTCTGTCTGCCTGTTTGTCCATGCATCCATCCGTGCGTCCATCTGGAGAATACTCAAAGTACCACCATCTCGCATACCCTGTGGCACATAGCCGCTTTTCTCGTCCGTCTACCTGTCCGTCTGTCTGCCAGTCTGTCTGTCTGTCCATTCGTGCGTCCGTCCGTGCGTCCATCTAGAGAACCTTTAAAGTACCGCCATCTGGCATCTTCTACACCCTGTGGCAAATGCCCCTTTACGCGTCCGTCTACCTCTCCGTTCGTCTGCTAGGTTGTCTGTCTGTCCATGCATTCGTCCGTGCGTCCATTTAGAGAACACTCTGAGTACCGCCATCTCGCGCGTCGTATACCCTGTGGCACATACCCGCTTTACGCGTCCGTCTACCTTTCCGTCTGGCTGCCAGTCTGTCTGTCTGCCCATCCATGCGTCCGTCCGTGCGTCCATCTAGAGAACACTCAAAGTACCTGTAGCGGCGAGAGAAGAGAGACGTGAGATGACGTCGAAGGCGGCCGATGGGGCCGCGCCGATCTCGCCACTTTATTCCAGGCCTGAAGCGGGGCCGCGTCGGCTACCAGCGTCCGCCACGCCAGGCGTGTCAGCTCGTTCTCATCTCGCGCAGCTCTACCTAGCATCAGCTGCGCGAGAGGCGTGGCGCGGTGATCATAGAGAAATAAAAAAGGTGAAGAGTGGACACTCCCGTAGACCCCAGCGGCCCAATCGACTCTAGCACACCTTGTGGTTGATGAGAGCAAGTGGCGTGCGCTTCCGGTTTCGGTTTCACTGGCGCAAATTTTGAATTACTTTGCATAACCGACGTTTGGCTATGACGAAAGTTCATGATTTCAGACCACTATTCATCGCCCAAATGGATAGTTTTTGTAGGTCGTTTTGATTTAGCGATTCCCTGTTTTGTTTTGTTCAGTGGTTCGTGCGAATCGGTCGTGACGTAATTTTTATTTCGATTAAGTTATAATAAAAAGAGATGCAGGTAATGATAATTCACTACGGTTTTATTCATCGCGCTTGTGTTTTTCTTTTGGAACAAGTGATCAATGTATATATCAGTCAAAGAAACAGAGCATCCGCAATGTTTTATTCAAAGGCAAGGTAGAGTATGAGAATATCAAAAGCACAATATGACAAAGGTAGACAACAAATGCATCTCGCCTTACAAATAAATTGTCACAAATATTGTAACAAATACATAGAGAACACAGACAACGCACACATCGCTAGAGTTGGCAGAAGCCGAGAAGCTGGTGAAGTATGACACACCGGGCCAGTGGGTAAGTAAGGATCTATGGCAAAAACACAGCGCACAATGCTGATGAAGAAGGAAGAAGTGACATATACACAGCAATGAAGTCGCGAATCACGCCTGGGGTTAACCGAAATAATGCATAGAAAAAAAGAGCGCACAGAAACCACACGACACAATATAGCAGAAAGGCAAAGCTGCAGTGTGCTGGCTGTGCTTAAGAACAGCTAGCCCAAAATGAAAAAAAAGCAGACTCGATGCCTGCTTGTCCTCAGAAAGGTAGGGCTTTGCTGCTTGCTCACTACGTGAAAGACAAACTTTATGCTACAACACTGGCAGGTCTTGTGGCTCTTCTTATGCGTCGCCTTCATCAAAAACTTAAGATCCCAAGCGATTTGCGTCTGGGTGTTGCTGTGACGCTTGCGAGCTAAATTAGATTGTAGTCATCACTTATCCAGAATTGTGGACCTTAATTGGTGTTACGAGAGCGGTATTACAGGGCTAATAAATAGCAGAAGAAAACCACTATGGCTCATTATTTTTCACAAAGGCTCTACATCGTACGTTATCACTCACAAGCTATATAAAAATAAATTGGCAGCGTCTGCAGCCCCATCAAACGCTACAAGTTTGGGTATTCTTTTGAAAATTTTTATGGGCGAGATGAGGAGGTTGATGAGAAGCTAAAATACAAAAAGCGTGATAACGTGAACTGTGCCCACTTCATACTGTGCTCCTTACCCGCTCGAAGACATTTCAACAAGCGGTTTTGTTGTCGATATATTACTTGAGCTGGAGAGATAAAGCATACACAGTGACCAAGCGACCCACAGTAAAGTGTACAGTTCGCGCGCATTTGCTACAAAAATACAGACAGGATACCCAACATTCTTTTTAAGGTTATGCAAATCACTTCGAGCGAATACACAGTGTCCCTACTACTCATAGCGGGTAACCAAAACAATGTATGCAACGAAGGAGTGGTAAGTCCAGTTGAACTGAATATAAGCATATAAGACCATAATGAAGTCTGCTGTAACGAAGTAATAACATAAAAGCTATTGCAGGATTCGGCTCCACTCGAATACTTTAGTGTAAACCCGCCGCTAATTGCTAACCTTTGAACTTGTCAAGCTGTATGCCCGAGATTGTAGACTGGAACCTAACCCTGTCTAAGTTTCGGTCCACAAAACGCACATGCCAACATAAACGAACCCGGCAAAACATTTTCAGAAACTTCGCGCGACACCCAGCAGAGCAGAAATGAAAATCTCCAACACTTGACAGATGGTGATACAAAACATCGCACACTTTCAGGTGATGTGCAGTGGCCTCAATTATGGCAAGAAAGTGAGATTCAAGTTGTACGTATGCAAAAGCTGCTTCTGATGGCACAGTGAGATTCCCAAAAAGTTTGCTGGGGACGTGGTATGCTTTGAGCATTGTGAAATACTGGTGGGTACCCTTAAGCGTCTCACTGTCGTCTTCAGTAACTGTGGGCAACTACAACCGTCACATGCATTCCGAAGGAAGTGTTTTATGAGAAAACCAGCTACATAATATTCAGCGGAGTCATCGATAATATGGGAGTGAATGTTTGTCACAAGTTCAGAGAGATCGTCTAGAGCGGGAAAGTCGTCAGGCTGTGGCTGTGCACACTCCTCATTATCCACAAGAGACGCACTGGTGAGGGAGAATGGCGAGAGCTGCTCCTGGAGGAGGTCACATTCATCATCCTCGACATTTCCGTATTCTGACAGCTTGAAGAGTTTTCTTATGCAGATGTGCTTCAGGCCACAAATAAATTGTGCTACATTGGGGTTGGTGTTGCAACCCTGTTTTTGCCTAATGTGGCCAAATATGTTCTCCAGAGGATCCTGTTGAAGCCTGCGTGTTAACAGGTATTCAAAATTGTAATTTTTGGAGAGGTCGTCCCATAGTTGACAAATTGCCTGAATTGTAATTTGCCAACCTACGATGGTTTGTGGTTGACGTCTGCCAACAAACTGCCATGATGCAATCCAGGGAAGCTGGCCTCAGAGGAAGTCAATCAGCTCTGAATCATTTTTCATGATTGCATGCCGCTGCTTTTGCGAAGTTCTTTTTTTACTCGAGCTGTTCAAGGCATCGAAAATCCTGTCCATACGATCACAAAATTGAGCTGTAGTGATGGCCGAGGCAGGCAGCACCTTCGCATACACCATTGCCGTGATAGCAATCGAAACTGATGCACTGAGGACCTGAGTTGCTCTGCTGACCTTCATATTAGAAAAAGGTTTCTGATGAACGTGCCGTTCAGTCAACTTTGGAGCCAATCGCAACCGCAACTCATGTGAGGATTGGTAAAGGCTTACAATGTGCGACCAGTTAACGATGTCGTCCCCAATGTATAACTTGTGTGCTTGGACATTATTACGCGTTGTTTTAATTAAATGCGGAACATCAAAAATGTAAGATACCCGCTCACCATTAACTTCAAAAAAAAGGCTTTGCTACAGTCACTCTTATTTGGTTAGCGAGACTTACATTTGAACTGCCCTGGTCACAAATGACTGCTTTCACTGCAATATTAATGCTCCTAAGCTCCAAAATGAGCGACACCAGCAAGTTATGCATAACAGATGATGGTGTTGATGTGTGCCCTATAGTAAAAGCAACCGGTTGAACCCACTTTCTCGAAACGCCAACAAGAAGAAAAACCAGTGCTCGATCAGCGATGGTTGAAGTGCGATGAGTGCCATCATCTGTGAAACCCTGGACAACGTCTCTTGCAGCATCATAGTACAAATTCTTTTTGAGTGCTATTTTGTCGAAAACTAAAGCGCACACTCGGTCCCGTTCATTCCAAGCTTGAATATTTGTTGCAATGGAAGAAAGGATTCCTGGAATTATGCCTGGAGTCATCTTTACATTAGCTAGCCACCTCCTTAATGAACGCCGGGAGGGCAAAGAAAAATATGGAGCCAGAAATCGGTATGCTCGCGGACCTCGGAAGTTTAAGTCAGTGGACTTGGTGGCACCGACCAGGGACCGATGCTTATTCCTGCTCTTTTCGTTGTGCAGATTGCGCTATGGCCTAAAGGCCTCACTACCGGGCTGGTCACGCATCTGCACACAAATGGAACTACGCCAGTGATCACCGATGACACAACAACAGGGAACGAATCTGCGCAAGCGCCTGCGATCTTCTACGCACCTCTACAGCGCAGCTACCACGCCACGGACGCGATCTCGTCGACGCAAGCAGGCGCCCAACAGTATAAAAGCCTGGCTCATGACACGAGACACTTCAGTGGACTTGGTGGCACCGACCAGGGACCGATGCTTATTCCTGCTCTTTTCGTTGTGCAGATTGCGCTATGGCCTAAAGGCCTCACTACCGGGCTGGTCACGCATCTGCACACAAATGGAACTACGCCAGTGATCACCGATGACACAACAACAGGGAACGAATCTGCGCAAGCGCCTGCGATCTTCTACGCACCTCTACAGCGCAGCTACCACGCCACGGACGCGATCTCGTCGACGCAAGCAGGCGCCCAACAGTATAAAAGCCTGGCTCATGACACGAGACACTTCAGTGGACTTGGTGGCACCGACCAGGGACCGATGCTTATTCCTGCTCTTTTCGTTGTGCAGGTTAGTAACAATTACTCGGTAACCTCATTAATAGACGATGATGTAACCCTGATGGTGCTGCCAAGTCCACGCTTTCTTGTTGCCCTGATTGCTGATTGCTATGATGTGCGTAAGCTGCTGTTACTAACATCGGGTGATGTTGAGCTAAATCCCGGT
The DNA here is from genome assembly GCA_013436015.1 of Rhipicephalus annulatus. Taxonomy (NCBI): domain Eukaryota; kingdom Metazoa; phylum Arthropoda; class Arachnida; order Ixodida; family Ixodidae; genus Rhipicephalus; species Rhipicephalus annulatus. The sequence continues at coordinate 15,937 of WOVY01005522.1, forward strand.
CCGAATTCTGATTCGGAATCGGACACCCGTCCCAACAATGACCTTTTAAAACAAATACTCAAAGAACAAACTAAAACAAATAAAACGTTAAAGGAAGTAGTGGCTAATTTGAAAAAGGTTGAACGAACTGTGGATAATATGGAAACCAGGCTCACTAAAATCGAAATTGATATGGAACGACTTAAACACTGCGAAGAAAAATTGGCCGAGTATGAAAGTAAGCACGCCACCATGAAAGGTGAAATTGGAAGTCTTGCACTTAAACTGGATGATTTAGAAAACAGAAGTCGACGTAATAACTTGATTATCTATGGTGTAACGGAAGAGTCTGACGAAGATGCTATCTTACTGGAAAAGAAAGTAAAAGATGACATTCTGAAACAAACACTCGGTATCGAAGTAAAGACCATCGAAAGAATTCATAGAATAGGCAACCATAGAACCAGCCAGGGAAGGCCAATCATCCTACGTCTCTTCGACTACAGTGAAAAAAACAAAATCTTATCTTGCTGTTATAAACTCAAGGGTACGCCCTTATCCGTTTCCGAAGATTTTTCCAAAAGAGTAAGGGATATGCGCGCGCACTTATGGCACTCTGCGGCAAACGAAAGGGCCAAAGGAGCAAAAGTCAAACTGTCGTTCGATAAACTGAAAGTCAATGATAAAGTTTATACTTGAACCCAGTAAAGAATGCTAGAACAGATATATCGAAGAAAGCGGGTCCACCACGAAACAACCGACCAACTTCAACTACGCATAAAACTTCTACAAATAAGAAAAACTCGAACTGACAGCACAGTACTAAAACACTTAGAATCGTTTCCCTCAATGCCAGAAGTGTGCTAAACAAGTTTGATGAACTAGAGAACATAATTTCGTCCTACCAACCTCACGTTCTAATAATAACAGAGACTTGGCTTCACTCCGGAGTACGTGACTCGTCCCTCCCTCATACAGACTGCTCCGTAAAGATAGAGGGTCAAGAGGCGGGGGCGTAGCGGTAGCAATTAAAAAAATATCAAATCCTTTGAACTCGATGGCATTCCCGACCACGAAAGCGTCTGGTGCAAAATAACATATTATGATAAAAGTATAATTGTAGGAGGGGTATATCGGCCTCCAAATGCGGCACCTGACTACATTGAAGTGATTCATGATTATCTTTCAAAGCATACTAACTCTAGGTCAAAAATTATCCTTGCTGGGGATTTTAATCTTCCCGGAATAAATTGGAACAATGTTCACATGATGGTCGTGACGTTGCTAGTTCAGAATTACTACTGGACGTAGCGTTCGCGTTTTCATTGAATCAACTAGTAACTGATAACACTCGGTTCACTGCGACGTCATCGTCTTTACTTGACCTAGCGTTTGTAAGTAGTACATTAGAAGGTTCTTCTGCGTCCATCGAGAATGGCATTTCCGATCACAAATTGATTACCTTAACCTGCCCCATTCCATGCGCGAAGAAATACAAAAAGCCACTACCTACTTACTTTAAAGATTACGCACGTGCAAATGACCCTGCTGTGCTACGTTTCCTGGAAACACAATTTCATGAATTCATTGAGCTTACAGACGTAAAAGAACTTTGGGCGCATTTTAAAAGCACTGTTAAATATTGCGAAGACACATTCATTCCGAATAAAAAGAAACGCATCAACCGAGAATACCCTTGGATAACGCGTGAGATAATTCAACTGAAAAGAAAAATAAAACGACGGCAGAAAAAGGGAACCAAAAACAACGTACGTGATCTTATCGGGACATTAAAGCATAAAATGTCAGAAGCAAAAACCCGCTTCTTTAACACTACGTTAGCTTCGTTTATGGCGCACTGTCCCAAAAAATTCTGGCGATACTTATCAGATGAACGAGACTCAATCTCACAAATTAAAAATTCGGAACAAGTCATTAAAGATCCCGAACACATTGCTAATGAGATGAACAAGTTTTTTCAGTCAGTTTTCACGAAACATACCAGTAATGCGCTACTACCTCCTTATACTGTGAAAATACCCATGGAAGAATTAATCGTAAGTGAGGAGGGCATACTTTCTCTATTACAAAAGCTTGATCAAAAGAAATCTACGGGCCCCGATCAAATCACTAACTCATTTTTAAGCCGATACGCTAATTGGACATCTAAGTATCTCTTTAAAATATACACGTTATCTCTTCAAACTTCACAAATACCAGACGACTGGTGCAATGCTGTAGTAGTTCCTATACATAAATCAGGCCCCAAACTAGAAATAAGCAACTACCGCCCAGTGTCACTTACGAGTTCGTGCTGCAAAATAATGGAACATGTAATTTTCAAGGCCATAATAACTCACCTAGAAACAAACGAACTTCTCTACAAACAACAGCATGGTTTCAGATCAGGCCTCTCAACTATAACCCAATTAGCTGAATTAACCCATGACATAGCCAACGCAATCAACGATAACGTCCAATTAGATGCTATATTTTTAGACTTTTCTAAGGCGTTCGACGTTGTCCCACATCTGGATTTAGTCAAAAAACTATCGGCTTTTGGTATTGATATCAAAATAATATCCTGGATCAACAGCTTCTTAACTAAACGGAAACAAAGCGTTAAAATTGACAATCAGCTATCAGAACCACTTGATGTTTATTCTGGTGTACCTCAGGGATCGGTTCTTGCACCTCTGCTGTTTTTAATGTTTATTAACGACATCCACTTTTCCGTTGAGAACCCTATTCAGATGCGTCTGTTTGCCGACGACTGTGTCGTGTACACAGTCGTGCGCAATTCAGACGACCAAACTAAACTTAACAATTCACTTCAGGCAATTTATTCCTGGTGCAATACTTGGGGCATGAAACTAAACACATCAAAAACGCATTGCATTTCTTTTACAAATAAGAAAACCCCCCTTAACTATACATATAGGATTGGAAACTCAATTATCGAAAAATGCAATCAAGTAAAATACCTAGGCATTACACTCACGCCGAACCTTAACTGGGAACCACACATTTTGGCCATGTGTCAGAAAGCGGAAAAGAAGTTATCTTTCTTGAGAAGAAAACTGCGCAATGCACCACCACATATTAAAATAAATGCCTACAAAACACTAATTAGACCATGTTTAGAGTACGCCGATCTCATCTGGAGTCCACATCAAAAGTACCTGATTAGTAAAATAGAACGAATACAAAAATTGGCAGTAAGGTTCGTATATTCAGAATTCGCGAGGCAGTCCAGTACCGCAGATTTACTCGCAAGGGCAAACTTAAAACAACTTTTTCAACGCAGAATAATGTCACGATTAAAATTCCTTTACCAATTATATCATGGTCATTTCCACATATCACGCTCTCATTACCTGCAAGATCCGCCTAAACAATCATTCCGACTAAATCATTCTAAAACAATACGCCAACCTTTAAGTCGTGTAAACGCTCACAAATATTCACTTTTTCCGTCGGCTATCTCCCTCTGGAACAGCCTACCCAATGACATTGTTTGTTGTAGTACGATTGACTCTTTCATCAACCGCATACAGTGTATTGAATTTGCACCATGATTTTTTGTTCATTTTTTTTTCTCTGGCAATGTATGTATTTCGATGTATCTGTGTACCCACTCCTGCTTGGGCCGTGAAGGGCCTGCAGTATATTCAAATAAAAAAAATAAGTGAAGAGCGAATTTCTTGAACCACACGGGAAACCGCTTGCCCTTGCGTTTGGGCCTCAAGCGAACATGTGCAGAAAGAAGTTTAAAAACCTCCTCGGTGACGTGCGGTCGGATAACTTCAAGGGCCTTCGAAGTCGATGACGGTGCTTGGTGAGGCTGTCTCTGCAGTCTTTTGATAGTTTTCCGCTGTGCTGCTACTTTGGCTTGCAGATGTTTAATGGTTTGCTTGTACTTCATTGATGGAGACATTGTCGCTGGCACACAGGAACGCACTGAAATAAACAAAAAAATGGGTGTAAAAGCGAAGAACAACTAATCCCATACGAGCACTTTCCTCGCTCTTTCAGACCCAAGGTGCACAACTTTCTGTGGTAGAAAGTTTCCGATTCCACTACCTAAAAACAAACCATTCACAATGTTGACAATGCACAAAAAAATGAAAATCACTGAGAGCCCCCCCTTACATTTTGTAAGTGCACACGTAGTGTCCTTTTGAGGATAGTTTCCTCAGAATGTCCTAAACATAAAATAGCACATTAAAACTGCTGCAATAAAAGCATAGTCACCATTTTCTGTAGGGCACTCAGGCGTGGAGCTGTTGGCGGAGACGTCTTCTGGAGGGTCTTGTGAAGCTTGTTCAGTGCCTCGGACAGTGCTGTCGGAACAATCTTGCGAGCGGCCTGCGGAAGTCTCTATATCAATCCACTCTGGTGTTGAAGTGAACATACAACTTACCGGTCACACAAGTTCCTTTTGTGACAGCTGAACGACTGGTTAAGGTTTTCTCCGGCAAGACGAAATCAGCAGAAATTCTTTCACCAGCTACAAGGGAGCTGCCACCTGCAGAGGTTTGGTCAACAGTCAATTTGGGTTAAAAAAAAGAAATCGCGACACTGAACGAACCCTGTTCATCGGGCACCTCAATGTGTGGGAGCCGCTTTTTGAAGCCTCTATCGCAGGTCCTGAAGAAATGAAATTACGACAATGTGTTAGTAAGAGGCTTAAAATAACACAAACTGAAGCTCATCCGCACCTTGCAGTGCAGCTTGTGCAGCCATGTCACAGTCACTACTTGAAGCGACGCTCAGAGAACCTGCATATATGTGCAGTTGGTACAAGTTACAAAGCTCGTAGCATGGGGAAACTTAAACAGCTCTTTCCAACGCATAAATTGGTCGAACGTGGAAGAAAAGAGAAGGCACCAACTAGGAAACAAGTAATTTGTGATTTTTGGAATTATCAACAGTGGCAGCTTTCACTGATGAAAGGTATACGTACATGTGCACTCACGCTTGAAGATAACGTGAAATAGCCCTTTAAAGTCTTTCAAAACAAGTTGCGCAGGTCCAGAGCATCAAAAAATGACAGAAATGTAAAGCTGCTGTTAGGAAGGTAATAGCCCACAATTCACAGAATTTAAGACTTTCCAAGTGTTACTTCTGTAGTGAGGTTTCTCCATCGGCTACAAAGATCTTCACGGTTAACTGTCGCCACTGATTCAATACAAGTGGCTGCTATTGCACATATTTGAGTTTCAGTCAATCACTTACATGGTGCAGCTGGTTGCACACTGGGAACAGCCATTCTTGTAAGCCTTGTGTGCCCAGGGTCCATGAAACTTTGAGCAGTAAAATGGTCGCTACAAACCCTGTACGTTGCGTACAATAGGCTGACCGGCTTACTCAGGAGATCATCGCGTCCAGCATACTGCATCCATGCTTTCATCCTGCATTGGCAATGAACTATCAGCTGAAAGGAGAAGTGCTTGAATAGTGATTTTTTATTGTTACCCTCACTTAGCAAGTACGAACAGTAAGCCTACAGACATGCAAACCATACAAAAGCTTTAACACACCTGCCGTCCCGTGGTACGCGGAAGAAACTCGTCCCAGGCTTCTTGTGGGTTCTGCCATTGTTGAAGCACCACGATACACAGCAGTAGCTGCCGTAGCTTGGACCGCCGGACGGCATGGCGTCAGCGCGGTCTGAAAATGTTAGTAAGTGGATGCTTCGCTGTCAAATTACGAAAAAGATATGTGCACGTCATAAGTGTACCAGCAAACCCCTTTGAATGATTAGCTAATCGATGCACAATACAAAACCAGTGATACATCTCTGACCCATAAAACTCTGACTTACAAAGATATACGTCAAGACCACGTTCAAAGATCTTCAGAAGTTTCCAGGCCGCTATCCCTTGTAATGCAATGGTATCGCGGCCTGGAAACTTTAGAACACCTTCGTGCGTACGCAGTATCAGCAGTACACTGGGAAGAAAAATCGTAGTTGAAATTTGTGCGGTAAAATTATATTGGAAACGTCAAAAAATTTGTGGGCAGCTTGCACTAGTGGCACAAGGCTAGCGAAGAAACGAAGATGATGGCCACTTGGCTAGTCCAGATTTGCCTCCGGCACACCAAGAATTATTCGTGTTCCGAGCCTTCGGGAAACGCGTCGTGAAGCGTGCGAGGCCCAGCGAACGATTCTCAATATTTTGCACCGAGCCACCGAGCCTATGACCTAGCTGCCCAGCTATGCTCAGCGCACAGACGCTCGCGTCCGTGGCAGACGCAGCACGTGTCGCCTCGGCTTGACGCCGTGCCGCCTTTGCTATACTGCATACGTTGCACAATGTTCCGGTCTAGCCGCCGCATAGAGCCACAAACTTTCTTTTTAGCGAACCTCCCAGTCCTTAAAAGCTTCAGAAAAAGGTTACAACTGCGTGAATGAGACGCCACGTAAGAAACAAACTCGCACATACGAAGCGCAACGTGTGTGTGTGCATCTTTCTATGTTTGTTGCATGGTGTCTTATTCGCGCAGGCGTAACCGTTTTCTGAAAAAATGACCCAACAAGCCCAACAACATGTCCTTCAACAAGCTTCGCTTGAAAACATGCCTCACCTGTTATCTCACGCACGAAAACGCCGACGCAGCCGACGTTGACGAAAGCGACGAAAGCTTCACGCTGTCAGTCATGCATGGGCTTGTCGCTGGGTAGATGGTGTTTATGACAGTACGGCTGAAGAAAAATAATCGCGTAAGGTGTGTTGAATAAATCTTTTTATGTATAAAGAACATACCAAATTTGGGCGTATAATTATTAATTTGTGAAAACAATTTTGTTGCATTGATTATAACTGTTTTTTTTGCGCTTGCGCCCTCTGATGTGTGGTGGGAGCACTAGTTCGTTACGTAGTCGTGACGCACTTCCTGAGGCCAGGTTTTGCGGAGTGTCCGCTCTTGTCTTCTTCTTTCTCTATGCGGTGATGAAGAAATGATGATGGTGATGATGGCGCTACAGGGCTCCCCCCCTAGCGCTTTGCGCGATTTGAAGGCATGTGAAAAAGAAAGAGAGTGACAAATGCTATATACATGAACGGCAATCCATAAAGTGTTCATTTGGCCAGTCCAGGTTGTCAACGTTTATGGGCCATCAGTAGGCAGGGGTCTCTGGTGGGCGACACTGGGAGTTGCGCAGAGGACGCAGGAGGAAGTGCCGGGTCGCTGTGGTAGCCGACAAGCGGGTCTCACGGTGACCTGGTCGGACAGGCCGAGAGTGGACCGTGTGTCGCGAGGTCATGACAGGATGGTGGGTGACAATGTTGGCGCTGGGTGCAGAGGACACTATACTGCCGCCTGTCGAGATTAGAGGTCCCGACAGGGCCCCATGATGGTGGTCGTGGTGGTGGTGATGGTGGGCATGTGCCAGTATCTGCGGCTGGGTGAACGTCGGTATCTGCACCAGGGATTGGTGCTGGTCTGTCTGGAACGCACCCAGTGTGGGCTGGACCAGCATGGTCTGCGTGGGCAGCATGGCCTGTAGCTGTTGCAGTGTCAGTGGCTGTCCCGGGACTATGGCAAACGAGGGGGGGCGACATCATGCGTGGCGGTGCCAGAAAGATGTTGGGCCTTGGCCCCAGGTTCTGTGGAATGACAAGCGTCGGGGTGCCAGGCGGTCCTGGATGTCCCCCATGAGGCCTGGGCCCCGTCTGAGGTCCCAGGGTCAGGCCCGTGGCATGGCGTGGCCACAAGGCCAGCTGGACCACCTGTATCTGTCCCATAGAGCTCTGGGTCTGCCCCAGTGCGCCTTGTATAAGAATCGGCTGTGGCCCAGGCCCGGAATGTACTGGTTCAGCAGCAAAGTGCCGTGCGCAGGTCCAGCCGGAAACATGCCCGGCTGCGCTGCCGCGGGGTTCCCGATGAGCAGCGGACTCCCCTTGTTGAGCCCCATCGTGGCTCCGCGCTGCACCGTGGTCGCAGGCTGCGGTGCCGGTACAGGCGCGGGCCGCGGTGTGGCCTTGTGCTGGGCCGCCCGGGGAGACTGGGACCGGGTGGTCCCCGCTGCCGAAGGCGTCGTCATGTTCGCGCTGCCGCTCGACAGCTTGGGCAGGATCTGTGGCTCTTTCGGCTGGATGAGCCGGGGGGCACCAGAGGTGCGAGGACTGGGGCTGGCCGAAACCACCTGTGCGACGCCGGGTCTCGACGCAGGTGCCTGCTGCGGCGCCACGGGCAGAGGGGCGACGGTGGCAGTTGCTTTGATGGTTGCCGGTGTCGACGCCGACGATGAGGGCAGGCTTTGGCTCCGCGAAGGCACGGCGCTGGGGCCCGTCGTAGACCACGAAACAGAGACAGGGACAGGGGCGTGGTGCGGGGACGCCGAGGGTGGTCGGTGCTGGCCGGGGAGGTGCGAGTGGAATGTGGCGAGGCACCCAGCAGGCCATTGCTGACACCAGTGGCAGGTGGCGGAGCGGCAGGGGGGACCGTCGAGGAGCTGACCAGTAGCGGGGGCGAGGAGGAGAGAGACGTGAGATGACGTCGAAGGCGGCCGATGGGGCCGTGCCGATCTCGCCACTTTATTCCAGGCCTGAAGCGGGGCCACGTCGGCTACCAGCGTCCGCCACGCCAGGCGTGTCAGCTCGTTCTCATCTCGCGCAGCTCTAGCTAGCATCAGCTGCGCGAGAGGCGCGGCGCGGTGATGAAGAAATGATGATGGTGATGATGGCGCTACATACCGCCATCTCGCATACCCCGTGGCACATAGCCGCTTTACACGTCCGTCTACCTGTCCGTCTGGCTGCCAGTCTGTCTGTCTGTTCGTCCATGCGTCCGTCCCTGCGTCCATCTAGAGAACACACAGAGTACCACCAACTCGAATACCCTGTGGCACATAGCCACTTTAAAACGTCCGTCTACCTGTCCGTCTGTCTGCCAGTCTGTCTGTCTGTTCGTCAATGCATCCGTCCGTGCGTCCATCTGAAGAATACTCAAAGTACCACCTACTCGCATACCCTGTGGCACATAGCCGCTTTACAAGTCCGTCTACGTGTCCGTCTGGCTGCCAGCCTGTCTGTCTGTCCCTCCGTACATTTATCTAGAGAACACTCAAAGTACCGCCATCTCGCATACCCTGTGGCACATAGCCACTTTACACGTCTGTCTACTTCCGTCTGTCTGCCAGCCTGTCTGTCTGTCCGCCCGTGCGTCCATGCTTTCGTCCATCTAGAGAACACACAGAGTACCACCATCTCGCATACCCTGCGGCACATAGCCACTTTACACGTCCGTCAACCTTCCGTCTGTCTGCCAGTCTGTCTGTCTGTTTGCCCATCCATCCGTCCGGGCGTCCATCTGGAGAATACTCAAAGTACCGCCATCACGCATACCCTATGGCACATAGCCGCTTTACACGTCCGTCTACCTGTCCGTCTGTCTGCCAGTCTGTCTGTCTGTTCCTCCATGCGTCCGTCCGTGCGTCCATCTAGAGAACACTCTGAGTACTGCCATCTCGCGCGTCGTATACCCTGTGGTACATTCCATCTTTACGCGTCCGTCTACCTCTTCGTCTGTCTGCCAGCCTGTCTGTCTGTTCGTCCATGCGTCCGTCCGTGCGTCCATCTAGAGAACACTCAAAGTACCGCCATCTCGCATACCCTGTGGCACGTAGCCGCTTTATAAGTCCGTCTACCTGTCCGTCTGGCTGCCAGCCTGTCTGTCTGTCCGTCCGTGCGTTTATCTAGAGAACACTCAAAGTACCGCCATCTCGTATACCCTGTGGCACATAGCCACTTTACACGTCCGTCTACCTGTCCGTCTGTCTGCCAGTCTGTCTGTCTGTCCGTCCGTGCGTCCGTCCGTGCGTCCATCTAGAGAACACTCAAAGTACCGCCATCTCGCATACCCTGTGGCACATAGCCGCTTTACAAGTCCGTCTACGTGTCCGTCTGGCTGCCAGCCTGTCTGTCTGTCCGTCCGTACGTTTATCTAGAGAACACTCAAAGTACCGCCATCTCGCATACCCTGTGGCACATAGCCACTTTACACGTCTGTCTACTTCCGTCTGTCTGCCAGCCTGTCTGTCTGTCCGCCCGTGCGTCCGTGCTTGCGTCCATCTAGAGAACACACAGAGTACCACCATCTCACATACCCTGCGGCACATAGCCACTTTACACGTCCGTCCACCTTCCGTCTGTCTGCCAGTCTGTCTGTCTGTTTGCCCCTCCATCCGTCCGGGCGTCCATCTGGAGAATACTCAAAGTACCGCCATCTCGCATACCCTATGGCACATAGACACTTTACACGTCCGTCCACCTGTCTGTCTGTCTGCCAATCTGTCTGTCTATCCGTCCGTGCGTCCGTCCGTGCGTCAATCTAGCGAACACTCAAAGTACCGCCATTTCGGATACCCTGTTGCACATGGCCGCTTTACACGTCCGTCTACCTGTCCGTCTATCTGCCGGTCTGTCTGTCTGCCCATCCTTGCGTCCGTCCGTGCGTCCATCTAGAGAACACTCAAAGTACCGCCATCTCGCATACCCTGTGGCACATAGCCGCATTACACGTTCGTCTACCTGTCCGTCTGTCTGCCAGCATGTCTGTCTGTTCGTTCATGCGTCCGTCCGTGCGTCCATCTAGAGAACACTCAAAGTACCGCCATCTCGCATACCCTGTGGCACATAGCCACTTTACATGTCCGTCTACCTGTCCGTCTGTCTGCCAGTCTGTCTTTCTGTCCATCTATGCGTCCGTTCATGCGTAATCTAGAGAACACTCCGAGTACCGCTATCTCGCGCGTCGTATACTCTGCGTCACATACCCGCTTTACGCGTCCGTCTACCTGTTCGTCTGTCTGCCAGCCTGTCTGTCTGTTGGTCCATGCGTCCGTCCGTGCGTCCATCTAGAGAACACTCAAAGTACCGCTATCTCGCATACCCTGTGGCACATAGCCGCTTTATAAGTCCGTCTACCTGTCCGTCTGGCTGCCAGCCTGTCTGTCTGTCCGTCCGTGCGTTTATCTAGAGAACACTCAAAGTACCGCCATCTCGTATACCCTGTGGCACATAGCCACTTTACACGTCCGTCTACCTGTCCGTCTGTCTGCCAGTCTGTCCGTCCATGCGTCCGTTCGTGCGTCAGTCTAGCGAACACTCAAAGGACCGCCATCTCGAATACCCTGTGGCACATGGCCGCTTTACACGTCCGTCTACCTGTCCGTCTGTATGCCGGTCTGTCTGCCGGTCTGTCTGTCTGCCCATGCTTGCGTCCGTCCGTGCGTCCATCTAGAGAACACTCAAAGTACCGCCATCTCGCATACCCTGTGGCACATAGCCGCTTTATACGTCCGTCTACCTGTCCGTCTGTCTGCCAGCCTGTCTGTTCGTCCATGCGTCCTTCCGTGAGTCCATCTAGAGAACACTCAAAGTACCGCCATCTCGCATACCCTGTGGCACATAGCCACTTTGCATGTCCGTCTACCTGTCCGTCTGTCTGCCAGGCTGTCTTTCTGTCCATCTATGCATCCGTTCATGCGTAATCTAGAGAACACTCCGAGTACAGCTATCTCGCGCGTCGTATACTCGGCGTCACATACCCGCTTTACGCGTCCGTCTACATGTTCGTCTGTCTGCCAGCCTGTCTGTCTGTTTGTCCATGCGTCCGTCCGTGCGTTCATCTAGAGAACACTCAAAGTACCGCCATCTCGCATACCCCGTGGCACATAGCCGCTTTACAAGTCCGTCTACCTGTCCATCTGGCTGCCAGTCTGTCTGTCTGTCCGTCCGTGCGTTTATATAGAGAACACTCAAAGTACCGCCATCTCGTATACCCTGTGGCACATAGCCACTTTACACGTCCGTCTACCTGTCCGTCTGTCTGCCAGTCTGTCCGTCTATCCGTCCATGCGTCCGTCCGTGCGTCAGTCTAGCGAACACTCAAAGTACCGCCATCTCCAATACCCTGTGGCACATGGCCGCTTTACACGTCCGTCTACCTGTCCGTCTGTCTGCCGTTCTGTCTGCCCATCCGTGCGTCCGTCCGTGCGTCCATCTAGTGAACACTCAAAGTACCGCCATCTCGCATACCCTGTGGCACATAGCCACTTTACACGTCCGTCTACCTGTCCGTCTGTGTGCCAGCCTGTCTGTCTGTTTGTCCATGCGTCCGTCCGTGCGTCCATCTAGAGAACACTCAAACTACCGCCATCTCGCGTACCCTGTGGCACATAGCCACTTAACATGTCCGTCTACCTGTCCGTCTGTCTGCCAGTCTGTCTTTCTGTCCATCTATGCGTCCATTCATGCGTAATCTAGAGAACACTCCGAGTACCGCCATCTCGCGCGCCGTATACCCTGCGTCACATACCCACTTTACACGTCTGTCTACCTGTCCGTCTGTCTGCCAGCCTGTCTGTCTGTCCGCCCGTGCGTCCGTGCTTGCGTCCATCTAGAGAACACACAAAGTACCACCATCTCGCATACCCTGCGGCACATAGCCAATTTACACGTCCGTCCACCTTCCGTCTGTCTGCCAGTCTGTCTGTCTGTTTGCCCATCCATCCGTCCGGGCGTCCATCTGGAGAATACTGAAAGTACCGCCATCTCGCATACCCTATGGCACATAGCCGCTTTACACGTCCGTCTACCTGTCCGTCTGTCTGCCAGTCTGTCTGTCTGTTCCTCCATGCGTCCGTCCATGCGTCCATCAAGAGAACACTCTGAGTACTGCCATCTCGCGCGTCGTATACCCTGTGGTACATTCCATCTTTACGCGTCCGTCTACCTCTCCGTTTGTCTCCAGTCTGTCTGTCTGTTTGTCTATGCATCCGTCCGAGCGTCCATCTGGAGAATAATCAAAGTACCGCCATCTCGCATACCCTATGCACATAGCTGCTTAACATGTCCGTCTTCCTGTCCGTCTGTCTGTTAGTCTGTCTGTCTGTTCTTTCATGCATCCGTCCGTGCGTCCATCTAGATAACACTCTGAGTACCGCCATCTCGCGCGTCGTATAACCTGTGGCACATACCCGCTTTACAAGTCCGTCTACCTCTCCGTCTGTCTGCCAGCCGGTCTGTCTGTTCGTCCATGCGTCCGTCCGTGCGTCCATCTAGAGAACACTCAAAGTACCGCCATCTCGCTTACCCTGTGGCACATAGCCACTTTACATGTCCGTCTACCTGTCTGTCTGTCTGCCAGTCTGTCTTTCTGTCCATCTATGCGTCCGTTCATGCGTAATCTAGAGAGTACTCCGAGTACCGCCATCTCGCGCGTCGTATACCCTGCGTCACATACCCGCTT